>QVTF01005774.1:17500-28563 GCA_003573665.1 Oxygymnocypris stewartii | reverse complement strand
CACCTTGCAGCAGCTGATCTCGGAGACGATGGTGCGCTGGGCTCAGGAGTCGGTCATCGAGGATCCCGAGCTGGTGCGGGCCATGTTCGTGTTGCTCCACCGGCAGTACGACGGCATCGGCGGCCAGGTGCGCGCGCTGCCCAAGACCTACACCATCAACGGCGTCTCGGTGGAGGACACCATCAGCCTGCTGGCGTCTCTGGGTCAGATCCGCTCTCTGCTCAGCGTCAGAATGGGCCGCGAGGAGGAGAAGCTGATGATCCACGGGCTCAGGTGAGTCAGAGAAAATCTCTTTACAGAGCATGTGACGCTTCTACATCATATGGATGAGTGGTGGTGACTATGACAGGAATGTATGATAAAAATCATCAGTTATAAACCACACGTAATTAATGAACACTATTAACTGTGTTGAGATTAAACGCAGCAGTCTGAAACATGGGGAACGCTGTTAAATGGCTGTAATGAATAATTATAACAATTATAAATGTGTGTTCGAATAATAATGTTAATAATAAACAATATATATATATGTGACCCTGGAGCACAAAACCAGTCATAAGATTTATGCATCATACATAAATAATATTTCCATTGATGTATGGTTTGGACAATATTTGAAAATCTGGAATATGAGGGTGCAAAAATATCTAAATATTGAGAAAATCATCTTTAAATTAAATTCTTAGCAATGCATATTAATAATCAATAATTAAGTTTTGATGTATTTATGGTAGGTAATATCTTTATGGAACATGATCTTAATATCTAATGATTTTGGCATAACAGACAGCTTATGACTGCGTCTGTGCTCCAGGGACACGTATTTGATAAATAAACAATTAAATATCATTATTACATAATGCAAATATAGTTTCACGTTCATAAGTTGAGAAAAATAGAACATTTTCTGAAGGTTACAAATCAAAATCACCATTTTTCCTCCAGTTCTTTATAATAATTACTGTAATAATAATAATCACAATATAGATATTTTATCTTTGATATTATAAATCAGAACAGATGCAAAAAATAATACAAATAATGCTTTTTTAATTTTACATCTAAACAAAAGCATTCAAGTTAGAAAAACAAATAATCAAATGTAGAAATCACTTTAGTGTGTTTATTACAAATAAACTGATTATTAAACAATAATCAGTTCAATCGAGAGCAGTAAATAATCCCCTCTTTTATTGTTATGAATATTAATGCGACAGACGGTCTGTATATATTAAGACTTACTGTACGGCGCGGATCTAATATAATGTCACACATCTGATATTTTCCCCAAACGTTCACTTAAGACACGGCAGATTACGCTTGCGTGAAAACTGAAATACTGTAATTCTGTGAATATGAGTGCATTTATGCGGAGGTCAATCGGTGCGAGAAGCGATAAAGATCACTTGAGATGTTTAATTACGATTTGGATCGCTAGACGAGGACTTAATGAACTCATTTTATGTGAAAACCTCAAGGTATTTTTTGCATGTAGCTCAAAATGATCCCGAGCGCGTTCACACTCATTTCACCAGCATGGTGCACGATTTATTAAAAGTATGTAAAAAGCATTCACAGTTTACAGCAGTGGCGGGTATAGGCTCTGGTGTTTAGTGTGTGTGACCTCTGACCTGTCCGCAGTGACATCATGAATAACAAGGTGTTCTACCAGCATCCGAACCTGATGAGAGCGCTCGGCATGCACGAGACCGTCATGGAGGTGATGGTGAACGTCTTGGGTGGAGGAGAGTCCAAGGTGATTAAACATACCATTATCACATCTAATATATATATACACTATATTGCCAAAAGTATTGGCACCCCTTCTAATGACCAGGCTTGACTGCTTTAGTAATTTTCATGAGTGCAAATCTTAATGTTTAAGCATATAATGATATTCTAGGGAACTGAATAGTTTGGAAGAGCCTTTTTCTCTTCTAAAGAAGTCCATATAATGAATGCACAAGTCATTGGTGTTTGGTGATGAGTTTCTGGCTCATTTAAAGTCACACCAAAGTGTTTTTTACAGTTTAATATGTTATGTTACCATTGCACAGTTAAACTTATATGATATTTTATTTGTGCAGGTCTTAAAAAAAACGTCTCACATTTGAGCTAGAAAATACTGAGCTTATAATAACTTAAGGGAGCTGTTTTGGTTAATTTATGAAGGTAAAAGAGTACTGAAAGAACTTTGTAGCAACGCTTAAATGAGCACTCGTTTAGGGATACTTAATGACAGCCTTAAGTTGACCTTTAGGAGTTTTCTAAAGGTCCCCTTAAAGCAGGGGTCACTAGACCTGGTCCTGGGGGCCGGTGTCCTACAGAGCTTAGCTCCAAGCCTAATTAAACACACCTGAAGCAGCTAATCAAGCTCTTAATAGGCATACTAGAAGCTTCCATGCAGGTGTTTTGAGGCAAGTTGCAGGTAAACTCTGCAGGACACCGGCTCTCCAGAACCGAGTTTGGACAGTCCTGCTTTTAAAGGGTTCCTTTAACTTCATAACTAAGGTGTTTCTTAGCTTAAGGGCTTTCATGCAAGCGGGCCCTGGGCCCCCAAGCAGAGCACAGTGTGACTGAACGAGTGTCTTGGTCTTCAGGAAATCACCTTTCCTAAGATGGTAGCCAACTGCTGTCGGTTCCTGTGCTACTTCTGCCGGATCAGCCGTCAGAACCAGAAGGCCATGTTTGATCACCTGAGCTACCTGCTGGAGAACAGCAGCGTGGGCCTCGGTAAGACGTCTGCAGATCTCCTGAGAGAGGTGTTCGTGTTAGCGTCCGCTAATCATGTGTGTGTGTGCTCTGTAGCGTCTCCGTCCATGCGAGGGTCCACTCCGCTGGATGTGGCCGCCGCGTCTGTGATGATGGATAATAATGAAACTGGCTCTGGCGCTGAGAGAACCGGACCTCGAGAAGGTGCCTCTCTCTCTCTCTATCTCTCTCTCTCTCTCTCTCTCTCTCTCTCTCTCTCTCTCTCTCTCTCTCTCTCTCTCCTCTCTCTCTCTCTCTCCTCTCTCTCTCTCGCTCTCTCTCTCTTCTCTCTCTCTCTCTCTCTCTCTCTCTCTCTCTCTCTCTCTCTCGCTCACTCTTCAGTCTCTGATTGGCTGATGTGGGCTGCCGAACACTGTGTGTGTATGAGTGTGACACACACACACACACTCTCTCACACTCACACACACACACACGCACACACACACACACAGGGCTTTAACAATTTGGGATGCTCAAAAGAGGGCATAAAGAGATGCTCTCTCTCTCTCACACATTCTCTCTGTCTCTCTCTCTCTCACACACACACACACACACACACACAGGGCTTTAACAATTTGGGATGCTCAAAAAGAGGGCTACACGGCTGGCAAAGTACTGTGTGTTTGTATTTATGATATGCTGGAGTTAATCAAATGTTCAAATGTGTGTGTGTGCGTGCATGCGTGCGTGCGTGCGTGCGTGCGTGTGTGTCTCAGGTGGTGCAGTATCTGGCGGGCTGTGGTCTCCAGAGCTGTGTGATGCTGATGTCTAAAGGTTATCCTGACATCGGCTGGAACCCGGTGGAGGGAGAGCGCTATCTGGACTTCCTCCGGTTCGCCGTCTTCTGTAACGGTTGGTGTTCTTTTTTTTAAACCCCTTGTTTCCCAAACAATACCTGAAGAAAAATGAACACATTCCAAAGTACAACATATTCACATAACAGACATACACATACAACGTGTACTGCATTCATGAGTGTTTAGATTTTGGTCAGATTTAGCCGAAATAAAGTTATTTAAGAGTTACTTATCCAACACAGTCAAACAAAAAGGACTAAGAGTGTTTTTTCCTCTTTTTGGGCTTTAAAATATGTGTGTATATGCATGTACAGTTACACTCAGATTTAACCCCATTATTGCAAATGTGTCTCTGCAGCACAGACGCAGTCATAAGCAGCACAGCTATATTTGTAGCAATAACCAACAATACATTGTATGAGTCAAAATTATAAATTTTTCTGTTATGCCAAAAATCATTAGATATTAAGATCATGTTCCATGAAGATATTACCTACCGTAAATATATCAAAACTTAATTATTGATTAGTAATATGCATTGCTAAGAACTTCATTTGAACAACTTTAAAGATGATTTTCTCAATATTTATATTTTTTTGCACCCTCAGATTCCAGATTTTCAAATATTGTCCTATCATAACAAACCATACATCAATGGAATATGATTTATTCCGCTTTCAGATGATGCATAAATCTCAATTTCACAAAATGGACCCTTAAGACTGGTTTTGCGCTCCAGGGTCACATTTATCTCTCTATTCAGATCCTGCCAGCGGTTGTTGTTCTGATGCATGTTCTCCTGGAGGTGATGTATTGTGGGTGAATGGTTGTTTTGGTGTGTCTCAGGTGAGAGTGTGGAGGAGAACGCTAACGTGGTGGTGCGGCTCCTGATTCGCCGGCCTGAGTGTTTTGGCCCCGCCCTGCGCGGAGAAGGCGGGAACGGGCTGCTGGCGGCGATGGAGGAGGCCATAAAGATCTCAGAAGATCCCGGCAGAGACGGACCATCACCCACCACAGAGGAGAGCAGGACACTGTACGCAATAAACACTAAATCATGAGCCTCATTTCAGCGTCCAGGTCACATGATACAACTTTAAAGGGGTCATCGGATGCAAAATTCACTTTTTAAGTTCTTTGAACATTAGTGTGTGTAATGTGTGTACACATCCATCCTATAATGATAAAATCCACATAGGGTGTTTAAAAAAAAATCAGGCTGGCTAAACTTCAATCAAACACTGTTGATGATGCTCTGTGTGTCTTTAGTAACGACATCATGGAGGAAGAGGAAGACGACACCATTCACATGGGCAATGCCATCATGACCTTCTACGCCGCGCTGATCGATCTGTTGGGCCGCTGCGCTCCAGAGATGCACGTGAGTGTGTCATAACGACTGACAGCATAAGATCCCATGTACATAAAGCTTGATGCTGATCAGGTTCCTCTCATGACGTGATCTATGTGTTCTGGTGGTTCTCCTCCGTCAGCTGATCCACGCCGGGAAGGGAGAGGCCATCCGTATCCGAGCCATCCTGCGCTCGCTCATCCCCATCGAGGATCTGGTGGGAGTGATCAGCATCCCGTTCCTGATGCCCACGCTGGCCAAAGGTCTGACCGCTCTTCACTACAGCACTCACGTCAAGAGAAGCGTCCGGGTTCCTCTTGTGCTGCATCTTGACATTGCGTGAAACAAGAACAATAAATTACATTTACAGTAACGCGCAGACTGATATACATCATCAGCAGATTTGTGTATTTATTTTGATGTGTAGCAATTTCCACTATGCACATCACATCAGCTGTTAATGTTTGTAATATCTTCATGTTCATCTTCATGATAATTGAATAGAATCAAATCGTTAACTTGATAATCGTAATTGAATCGAATCATTGTCATGATAATCGCAATCGAATTGAATCAAATCGTTGTCATATAATCGTAATTTAATCAAATCGTTAACTTGATAAACACAATTGAAATTTTATCGAATCGTTGACTTGATAACCGCAAACAAATTTAATCGAATCGTTGACTTGATAATCGCAACTTAATTGAATCAAAACATTGACTTGATAATCGTAATTAATAGAATCATTGACTTGGTGATCACAATTGAATTGAGTTGAATCGTTGACATGACAATCGCAACTTAATTGAATCGAATCGGGGACTTGATAATCGTAATCAAATCGAACCGTTGGCATGATAATCGTAATCGAATTTAATCGAATCGTAGACTTAATAATCGTAATTTAACTGAATCGTGAAACCAGTGCCGATTCACACCCTTATTTGCTATATAGTGTACTATGTATGTTTGTGTGTTCAGACGGTTCTGTGATCGAGCCGGACATGTCAGCGGGATTCTGTCCTGATCACAAAGCGGCCATGGTTCTGTTCCTGGACCGGGTTTACGGCATCGAGGACCAGAACTTCCTCCTGCACCTGCTGGAAGTGGGCTTTCTTCCTGACCTCAGAGCCGCCGCCTCATTGGACACGGTGAGTCACGTGACACCGATCTCATGCCGATCTTTGGCCTCTCCCCTCATCCCGTGTGACCCTTTGACCTCCAGGTGGCTCTGAGCGCGACAGACATGGCGCTGGCTCTGAACCGGTACCTGTGCACGGCGGTGCTGCCGCTGCTCACTAAATGCGCTCCTCTGTTCGCCGGGACGGAGCCGTTCGCGTCGCTCATCGACTCGCTGCTGCACACCGTCTACAGACTGTCCAAAGGCTGCTGTCTCACTCAAAGCACAGAGAGACGCTATCGAGGAGTGTCTGCTGGCCATGTGCGGGTGAGGACTCGTTAGTGTCAGCCAGTGTGGGGTGTAATTAGTTACAGTAATTTACTGTAACAGTACAGTACGGGATTAATTACAGTCACTGAACTTAACACTGTGTAGAGTGATTTAACATCAACATTTACAATTCTCACTTTAAATACTTCGGTGAGTAATTAATAACATCGTTAACACTGTCCAGTTCTCACTATTAACTAGTTATTAGCATGAACATTACTCTTATATTGGCGGTTTATTATTACGTAAAAAGCACATGTTAATGTCTTATTCTAAATCCTTAATCAATTCTTACTAAGTATTAATTAGGAGTATATTGAGGCATAGTAAATAGTGAGAACTGAGCAGAATAATTAATAAAGTTACTGAAAGAATTGAAATAAGTGTTTCATGTCTATCCTCGTATCATTAACTCATCGAGGTTGAATTTAATTAGTTATTGGGAGAGTAATTTGTACAGTAGTCTAATTAAATCACTGTTGAAGATGTAATTAGTAATTAATTAGAGTAACTGGTGTCAGCCTAGATCACCCTTTTCACAATAACACATTTATCTGTGGTGTGACGAACTCAGAACACATATTTAATTTTGACTGTACACAGAGTTTAATTATAAAATGCATATTTAAACGTAACATTTCAAGCGTGCATCATGTGACTCGGTGTGTTTTGCAGTAAGCTGCGTCCCTCGATGATGCAGCATCTGCTGAGGCGTCTGGTGTTTGACGTTCCGGTGCTCAACGAACACACGAAGATGCCTCTGAAGGTGAGACGCGTGCGATCTCTCGTTCAGGAATCATGCGCTTTAGCAACTGAGCCAACTCATTACCGGAGAAAGCTGCTCAATGACGGTGTGACATCATCACGTAATCACGACAGGGTCACGGCACCAAAAAATAAATAAATGTTAATTTAGATTTGTTTGTAAAATAATTAGTGGTGGGCCGTTATCGGCGTTAACGTGCTGCGTTAACGCGAGACTCTTATCGGGCGATAAAAAAAATATCGCCGTTAATCTAATCTCAAAGTTGGGTTGGGAGCTGGGTCTATACTACGCAAGCTATGATGACTTTCACCCTGATATTTTAGCGCGGATGTATACCTAGCCGAATTGCACTGTAGGGGGCGAGAACGAGTCTTCGAACTAGAGGCTCGCAGTCCGTGATGGACAGATTGTTAACGGCTGGTCTATGTGGAAATACAATCGGGCAGGACATCCAAACGCTCATCTATCATTCATCAACCTCAAATATGGCTTTTCATCTGAAAGATGTATGTAGTAGCAACTTTACATGGCCGCTCAATATGATGTTAACCTAGAGAAATGTGCGCTATTGAAGTGTTTGTGTGGAAGCGCGTTTGCTGCAGGACAGGCTCCGGTGCGTTCACTTGCTCTTAAAATCTCCGTCATTCTTGGTCATACAGATAAAAGTAGCCTAATACATCTTTCGAATCTGTAAAGACTCTACGTTTATTTGTGTGCACTCAGAATAACAACGAAACGTTGCGCTTTTAAGCAAACAGGATGCGCTTTAGGTCTCATGTGAACTTGAGCGAGAAACTTTGAAAAATATATCTATAGAGAGTGAAATGTCTAAAAAATAAAAATAGAAGACGTGTGTGTTAGCATGGATGATTTACATGAAATTTAATCTGTGCAACACTGTGCATAAGATGGCTTTCAGTTCAATATAATAACAAAAAACGACATTTTGGGTTTTTATTCAACTAATAAGGTGGGCACGCTGTGATCTGTACTATATTTTACTGTAATTGACAGTTATCCAAAAAAAAAGAAAAAAAAAAGCAACAACACGGGAGTGGGAGGGAATGGGAGTCATTCTTCCGGGAGTGGAACGGGATTTTCCTCCAGTTTTTTCGTGGGATTGGGACGGGAAGAGATTAAAGTTTGTGATGCATTTTGGAAACAGGAGATGAGCCCCTGGTCTAATGCGCCACCTGGCTTGAGAAACCCGTTCTCAAAGACTTACTTTTAGTCATTATTTGGGTAGCACACATATTCTGAATGCCTTCGGCAGAATTCAAATGAGCCATTTTAATCTAGATTAATCTAGATTAATTCCAAAATTAATCTAGATTAAAAAAATTAATCTATGCCCACCACTAAAAATAATATAATATTAAAATGTTAATAACTCTTTAAAAACATTAAATTGTACACGATTACAATTTAGTGTAATTAGCTAGTAAAACTACACATTGTGAACGGTTATAGTTTTAAGCAGTGTATTAGTAGTTAGTTAGTGTGCTACACTTTAAGAAAAGTCTGTAAAATAAGACAGAATATACTGTTAATATCAATATTAATATTAATACCCCCGCTTGTATGTAAAGCGCTTTGAGTGCCTAGAAAAGCGCTATATAAATGTGATTTAATTATTATTATTAAAATAACTAGTACCTTTTACATTTTTTTCAGTAACACTTATTCACTATTAACTACAACTTTTCCCTTAATAAATTCCTGTTAATAAGTTAGTGTGTGTAGTTTAGGTATTGGGATGTAGAATAAGGTGTGCTTAATTACTACTAATAAATGCTAATATTCTAGTAATATGCATGCTGAGAAGACTCTAAAATAAAGTGTTGTTTATTTTTCTTACACTGTAGTAACTGATCAACAACCGCGAGTACAAGCTACTAACAAAGTGTGTCATGAACAATTATTACTAAATATTGTATTATTATTATTATGAAATAATTGCAATTAGCAGGTAATTTAATTCACATGATGTGTGTGTACTACTAAGCATCTTTGGTTTTCTCTGTTTGTGTAATTTAAATCTTTTTATCATTTGGGTCACTTATCAAAAGTTGCAAATAAATTAATTTGTGGGAAAAGGTTGCTAGGGTCGTCTGAAAAGCTACAATATTGCTCTGTTGGTAACACTGTACTGAGGTTTGGTGGGCGTGTCCTCCCGCAGCTCCTGACCAATCACTACGAGCGCTGCTGGAAGTACTACTGTCTGTCCGGAGGATGGGGCAGCTTCGGCGCCGCCTCAGACGAGGAGCTGCATCTGTCCAGAAAGCTCTTCTGGGGAATCTTCGACGCTTTGGCCAGAAAGGTACAGCAGACGCTCTGTAAGTGAAGCTCATTGTGTGCTGGGTCTGAGGTGTGTGTGTGTGTGTGTGTTTGCAGAAATATGAGGTGGAGTTGTTCAAGCTGGCGCTGCCGTGTCTGAGCGCGGTGGGTGGAGCTTTACCTCCCGATTACATGGAGTCGAAGTACACGGTCGTGATGGAGAAACAGTCATCGATGGACGCAGAGGGAAACTTCAACCCGCAGCCCGCCGACACCAGCAGGTCAGAGTTCAGCTGTAAACATGAGTGTTTGAGGTCCTTACACACTGCCTCGGAAACGTACGTATTCCTCATCCTTTCCTATCACAAGCGCAGAAAATCAAACCTGATCCGTTTTGTATTTATGACGGGTGAACGTTTCGGACTCTGTGTGCAATGACCATGAAAACGGTTGCGATTATGTCAAAAATAGTGCTTTTGAACAATTAATCACATCCAAAATAAATAAAATTGTTACATTATATATGTATGTGTGCTGTGTGTATTTATTACGTACAGAGAAATACACTCACATGCATGTATATATTTCAGAAAGTGTTTTATATATTAAATATAAGCCTAATTTAATCACTATATTCTGATTGTTAATCAAGCAACAAAATAAAGACAGAAAATCACTTTGACTGATTAATCTAAAGTTATTAATATAAATAAATTTGTCTGCTTGAAAGAATGAAGAATATGGTAAGCACAAAACTGCATAATTATAAACATTGATATTTCATTAAATCCTGGCTTGCGCGTGTGTGTTTTGTGTGTTTCTGCAGTGTCGTTGTTCCTGAGAAGCTCGATCACTTCATTAATAAATATGCAGAATACTCCCACGAGAAATGGTCCATGGAGAAGGTCAGAGTTTCATTCGTCTCCTGTGTATTTTGTCCTCCTCTCTCAGATAAAGTCCTGTTTTATAAACGTTTAAAAAATGTTTGCGTGGGTGTGTGGTCAAATGAAATGTTATAAATAAAAAAAAGCATGTCTAATTAATTAAAATCATGATACAATTTAACATTAATTTATTAAAAGTGTAACAAAAATGCATGTTTAGGACTGTATGAAATGTTTTATTTTTTTCTCACCTTATGTTTTGTTATTGTACCAAATGTACCAAATTCTGTGTTTTAGCTCATCTAATTATTATTGAATTCATACAAACTTTTTTATTTAATCTTACAGTATTCTTATGAAATGCGAATACCCCCCCCCCCCCTTCAGAAATTCTGTGTTGTGTTTTTAAATTTAGCTGTTTATCAGATGAAGACGTAAAACATTGATACAATTTATATCTTTATACATTTTTGGCACATAAAGGGGATTACAATTAAATATTTTTTGTGATTATTAAGTATTATTATTTTTCACCAGTACTAGTAGTATTACGTACACTCTACTAAACAATAGTAATATATCTATTTCTGGCAGTTAAACCGTCTCGCGCTTCAGTGTGTGTGTAGTAAACAAAACCATTCACACAGACATGTGCAGGATTCATATTTACATACACTTCTGCAGATGAATATGTACAGATATACTCCATATCACTTTAAGTCTAATGACCTACTTTTGATGAATCCATCCAACCTTTGACAAACTCCCGAACATTAAATTCAG
>QVTF01005774.1:10000-12500 GCA_003573665.1 Oxygymnocypris stewartii | reverse complement strand
AAAGTAATATTATTACGTAACTCGCGTTACTTGTAATGCATTACCCCCGACACTGTTGCCGAAACTGATCTCAGTTGAGCTCTCTAGAAGTGTATGTGGCTCAAAAAACTGACTTTATGCATTTTGCATCCAGGACCGTGATGAAGACCGGCCAGGACTCGGTCAAAGCGGCTCTGAGGGCGTTTTTCGAGAACGCAGCAGAAGATCTGGAGAAGACGATGGAGAACCTGCGGCAGGGTCAGTTCACACACGTGCGCACGCAGCCCAAAGGAGTCACACAGATCATAAACTACACCACCATCGCTCAGCTGCCCGTCCTCTCGTCGCTGTTCGAACACATCGCGCAGAACCTGTTCGGAGAGGATCTCATACGTGAGTCTGGATGTTAATATCTCATATGACTGCGTGTCTCGATCTCATGTTCTCTGTGTCGTTGCAGTGGATGATGTCCAGGTGTCCTGCTATCGGATTCTGAACAGTTTGTACTCACTTGGAACCAGTAAAAGTATTTATGTTGAGAGGTAATGAACCGTCTGATTGATTCGCGTTTATTCATTTAGCAGACTTTTATTTAAAGCAGTTTAAAAGTGAGGAATACAATGATTTATTTTAAGAAAAGTGATTCATCGTAAAGATGGTGTGTGTATGCGTGTGTACATCTGTGTGTGCGTGTGCGTACATGTGTGTGTGTGTGTGTGTCTCTGTGTGTGTACGTGTGTGTGTGTGTGTCTCTGTACGCGCGCGTGTGTGTGTGTGTGTCTCTGTGCGCGCCTGTGTGTGTGTTTGTGTCTCTGTGTGTGTGTGTGTGTGTGTGTGTATCTGTGCACGCGCGCGTGTGTGTATGTTTATTTGTGTGTATGTGTGTGTACATGTGTGTGTATGTCTCTGTGCGCGTGTGGTGTGTGTGTGTGTGTGTGTGTGTGTGTGTGTGTGTGTGTGTGTGTACATGTGTGTGTGTGTGTGTGTGTACGTGTATGTGTACGTGTACATGTGTGTGTACATGTGTGTGTATGTACATGTGTGTGTGTGTGTGCGTGAGTGTGTGTGTGTGTGTGTGTGTGTGTGTGTGTGTGTGTGTATGTGAGCGGCTGCAGTTGACCGTTGTGTGTGTGTGTGTGTGTATGTACATGTGTGTGTGTGTGTGTGTGTGTGTATGTGAGCGGCTGCAGTTGACCGTTGTGTGTGTGTGTGTGTGTGTATGTACATGTGTGTCTCTGTGTGTGTGTGTGTGTGTGTATGTGAGCGGCTGCAGTTGACCGTTGTGTGTGTGTGTGTGTGTATGTGAGCAGCTGCAGTTGACCGTTGTGTGTGTGTGTGTGTGTGTGTGTCTCTGTGTGTGTGTGTGTATGTGAGCGGCTGCAGTTGACCGTTGTGTGTGTGTGTGTGTGTGTGTGTGTGTCTCTGTGTGTGTGTGTGTATGTGAGCGGCTGCAGTTGACCGTTGTGTGTGTGTGTGTGTGTGTGTATGTACGTGTGTGTGTATGTGAGCGGCTTGCAGTTGACCGTTGTGTGCTGTGTTCAGGCACCGTCCGGCTCTCGGCGAGTGTCTGGCGGCGTTTTTCCGGGGCGTTTCCGGTGGCCTTCCTGGAGCCCAGTCCTGAACAAACACAACACTTTCTCCATATACAACTGCAAAAGCTCCCGAGAGCGCGCCGGTACGTCACACACACACCTGAAAACACCACTCTGTTACTGGTATCTGTGTTTCAGCCACAAAGCAGCTCTACGTAACACAATAGTGTCATTATTCAGATCAGTGCGGGGGGGTTAGCTGAAGTTATTTTGCTTGAAATTTGAAAATGATTTCTTATGTTTATGATGAAATTAAATATGTGAAGATACAGGTGTTATATTGACGTATGTGGTTAGGGTTAATTTTTATTTAATTCTTACTCAAATGTACATTTTGTATTATTATTACATTTAGCCAACCTTGTTGTGTTTAGTCAAGTTTTAGTCTACGAAATTTCAATGAAATTAATTGGAGATGCTTTTGATTATTAATATTTAATGCAACCATTGAAATTGAATCCAGAAACTAATGGAAAACAGAAAAGGAATTAATTAACCAGGCTTTTTGATTAATAAAATTAAATTTAATCATTAAAATAGAGTATAGAAAAAATTAATTGGGAAATAAAAATACAATTTCATAGGGCCCTATAATTATAATATTTTTTGTGGTAATAAAAATAAGCAAACAACAGCCCTTAAAATACATAACGATGATGCAATAATAATTAGTTCAAATAAAGCATCAAAATCAAGAAATCATGGTTTTATTCAACAAAACTGTTAAAATACATAATGCATAATAAACAATAGAGCTGATGTAGATTACAGTAAATCCTGGTGATTATTTCTACACGATCTAATCCTCGTTTAATTCAAATATCCTCTTAATCGTTAATATCTGCTCATTAGTTTAGGACAGAAATGTTGTAGCCGCTTGTATTTACATGACTACGTGTAGATTTGAGCTTCACGATTATTCTCGATGT
>QVTF01005774.1:0-5000 GCA_003573665.1 Oxygymnocypris stewartii | reverse complement strand
GAGGACACATCTGACCCCGAGAGACCGTCGACCAGAGTCCTGAACATCGCACATGTGCTCTTCCACCTCGATCAGGTCAGTGTTACTCCAGTAAAGCACTCTGACTTTAACATCTGACACACATTAAACGGCTCATATTCTACAGCATTCTAGACTTTCATATGCTAATGAGCTCTCATATGATTGGCTGACGTCATCATCAGGCCAGTTTCTGAACACTGAAAATATGTTGATATGTAAATGTGGGCGGGGCATATGTTAATGACCTCATGCACTGAAAAAGATTAATCAAAAACAGTTTTATAACACATTGAATTAAACATGACATTTTGAAGTAGAAAGACAATAATCGGTTTTTATTTACAACAATAAAACAAAATAATTTCTTACAGTGGTTTTGCAATATGAAGGTTACTGTATGTCAAAATATCACTGATTCAAACTCTCCAAAAGATCAGGAAGAAATTGTAATCAATCTCTGATTTATTTATATAGGCAGCTTTAGAGAAAACCGTGATGTTCATGTTTACACCATCTTACTATCTCCATGCCTTATAGTTGCATGTATCAGATAATAGCTGGCCGATGCTATAGTTTTCAGCGATATGAACGGTGTAGATGTGGTTGTTGGAGCAGGTGGAGCATCCTCACGCAGTAAGACGGCCGTGTGGCACAAGCTGCTGTCCAAACAGAGGAAGAGAGCCGTCGTGGCCTGGTTCAGGATGGCGCCGCTATACAACCTGCCCAGGTGAGGATCTCCCGTCTCCTGGGTCCTGGATGATCTCTGATGATCTCTGACGATTCCTGATTCTGCTTCTCTGATTCTCAGGCACAGAGCCCGTGAACCTGTTCCTCCAGGGATACGAGAAGTCCTGGATCGAGGCGGAAGAGAATTATTTCGAGGATAAAGCTGATTGAGGATTTGGCCGTGATGTATTTTTCAGAACCTGTGGTTCCCGTAGGACGTCGCATGAAATGCGCTTTCACGGTTGTTGTTGAATTAAAGATGATTAAACGAGGAGCAGATTCTGAATCCGTAGATCTGCATGAACGTGAACTGTCTGTGTGTTTACACGCACTGAGTTTTGCCGAATGAATCCAGTCCGAGGCTCTAAAACTAGTTCATATGTTTAAAGTCTGGATTGAGAAGTAGTCATATTTAAAAGATTACATGCCTGACATGTTGTGTTAAAGAGATTAAGATCTTCACCTCCCCTTCAATCTAATTTCATTCAGAAGTATGGCAAGCCATTTTGACCTTTATTCATTCTCAGGATATGAAATATTGATATCAACAATTTCAGTTTCCACCAGTAGCAATTTAATTCTTGATATCAATAATTGATTTTGAATGGTGGCCTACGGTGACATTTAACTAGTGAAAACACAATTACAGATATCAACAATTATAGGTTTTTACTAGTTTAAATTGAATTCCTGATATCAAGAATGAACATTGTAACAAGTAAAAACTGAATTGTTGATATCAATAATTAATATCCTGAGATATTCTACCATACCAGAAGTCTTTTCAGTCCAACTCAGTCATTGATCTAATATTAAGTTAATTTCTTCTACAGAAGGTGCTATATACTCTTAAAGTAAAATTATTGGCATTACTGGTTCCATAAAGAACATCCATGCACTCTTTGCACTGCACAAAAGCTTATTTTATACTGGAACAATATTGGATGAAAACCAGAAAAAATAGCTCATGAAAACATTGATGATGATCATAAGTCTACAGTGATGATTCCTGTACTCTGTTGTGTTATTGAGCGTCGTTCGGACTGAATGTGGTGCTCGTGGTGTTGTTAGGGTCGTGTTTATAGGCTGTTCGGGTGTTTTAGAACCGGCTGGAGAGGAGCCGCGGAGGAGGACGAGAGGACCAAACACATCGACCCGTTACACCAGCTCATACAGCTGTTCAGCAGGAACCGCGCTGACCGAGAAATGGTGCGTTTCCTTCCACCTTCACTTAATGTAATAGGTCCCAAACCACAGAGACTGTTCATCGAGACCTGCTGTTGTTGGTTGTTGTAGTAAACTGGAGGAGGACCATCTCTACATGCTTACGCTGATATGCATGGCCAAGGTGAGACTCGTTTACAAGCCTTACTGTGAGAGATGCTCAGATTAATCCCGTGCTGTTTCTATGAACACTCACAGAGCTGTCATGATGAAGAGGAGGAGGATGAAGAGGAGGTCAAGAGCTTCGAGGTTGGTGATCCTCTTAAATGCATTCGTACACCTTGAGCTGGATTTGCATGTGAATTCACTTGTTACGGTGGACCTTAACCTGCCACCGGTCTGGTTTCGCACTGGTTTTAGAGGGACTTTGAGACCTACAAACCACCTTAGGCTAGGTTTCTGCAGGGTACGATGTTGACTTTCATCTGAACTGATTTTACAGAATCGCTTTTAACATCAGCTCTCAAGCACGTTATATACGGCATAATAAACCTGAATCCAGCTGAAACCACCTTAGACTCCCAAACTGGTATTTGACTTGTTTTTCACCTCATTACTGCTGGTCATCAGTTCATCAGAACTGGTTTAGGAGCATGGCCAGGTGGATAATAGCTGGTGTGGAACCAGTCTAAGGTGGTTTCAGCTGGTCTTAGCAAGTTTAAACAGATAAAACAGTCCTGAGATTAAGCTTTGTGTCTTGACTAGTCATCCGCATGGCTAACGTTAAATCAAAAATAGGTCATTACACTTAACTCAAATGGTGATATGGACTAATATTGTAAATATTAAGCCCGCAGAAGTCTATGTACATATGAATCCTGCATGTCTCTGAATGGTTTTGTTTACTACACACACACACTGGACTCACGTGTAATCCTATACAATAAAATAAATATAATACTAATTATAATAATTACAATTATATACAATGAAAAATGTCAAAAGAGCAAATGGGATAGAACGAATGAACGTTTGACTGCAATTGCCATCCTCTCGAGTAGGAATAAATGACAGATATCGTTAGCTTTGATTGGACCTCCCTCGGATGGACACGGTATGTGTTGGAGGAGATTGTGCAGCGCTCTGGGACTGAACACACAATGACCATTGGTGATGCGTTCAGTGTTGTGATGCTCGTCCGTCTCTCCTGCAGGAGAAAGAGATGGAGAAGCAGAAGCTGCTGTATCAGCAGGCCAGGCTGCACGACACGCGGAGCAGCTGAGATGGTGCTGCAGACCATCAGTGCCAGCAAGGTTCAGAAAACACAGAAACCCTGAGCTGCAGGTGTACCGTGAGCATGCACTAATGAGAGAGAGTGTGTTTTGTGCAGGAGAGATTGGGGCCGATGGTGGCCTCCACGCTGAAGCTGGGCATCGCTATCCTCAACGGAGGGAACTCAACCGTCCAGCAGGTGACACAACACACACACACACTCTCACACACTCACACACACACACACACACACAGTCTCACACACTCACACACACACACACACTCACTCACACACACTCACTCACTCACTCACTCACTCACTCACTCACACTCACACACACACACACACTCCCACACACTCACTCACTCACTCACTCACTCACTCACTCACTCACGCGCACACTCACTCACTCACACGCACACACACTCACACACGCACACACACTCACTCACTCACTCACTCACTCACTCACTCACACACACACAACACAGGCACACACACACTCTCTCACACTCACACACACACACACTCACTCACTCACTCACTCACTCACACTCACACACACACACACTCCCACACACACACTCCCACACACTCACTCACTCACTCACTCACTCACGCGCACACTCACTCACTCACACACACACACACACACTCACACACGCACACACACTCACTCACTCACTCACTCACTCACTCACTCACTCACACACACACACACACAGGCACACACACACTCTCTCACACTCACACACACACACACTCACTCACTCACTCACTCACTCACACTCACTCAAACACACACACTCTCACTCACACACACACACACACACACACACACACACACACACACACACACACACACACACACACACACACTGCAACATACATTACATTTTCATGTTTTTCTGTTATGACAAAAATCATTAGATGTTAAGATCATGTTCCATAAATATATTACCTACCGTAAATATATCAAAACTTAATTATTTATTATTAATATGCATTGCTAAGAACTTAATTTGAACAACTTTAAAGATGATTTGCGCAATATTTCGATTTTTTTGCACCCTCAGATTCCAGATTTACAAATATTGTCCTATCATAACAAACCATACATCAATGGAAAGATTATTTATGTATGATGTATACATCTCAATAATAAAAAAAGACCCTTATGACTGGTTTTGTGCTCCAGGGTCACAGATATGAGTATGTGGACTGGAATCATGGTTCTGTGCTGCGCTTTGACACGTTTGTGTGTTTTGTGGTCCACCTGCAGAAGATGCTGGACTACCTGAAGGACAAACGCGATGTGGGCTTTTTCCAGAGTCTGGCTGGACTGATGCAGTCGTGCAGGTAAATCAACTTCCTGCTGAGCGTCACATGATGTGTGTGTGTGTGTGTGCCTGCGTGCGTGCGTTTGTGTGAGTGTGCGTGTGCGTGCATGCGAGTGTGTGTGTGTGTGCGTGCGTGCGTGTGTGTGTGTGAGAGAGAAAGTGTGTGTGAGTGTGCATGCGTGAGTGAGTGAGTGAGTGTGTGAGAGAGGGTGTGGTGTGTGTGTGTGTGTGTGCGCGTGCGTGTGTGCATGCGTGCGTGTGATTACAGTGATTATAGTGAATGATGTCTCTGCTCCAGTGTTCTGGATCTCAACGCCTTCGAGAGGCAGAATAAAGCTGAAGGTCTTGGGATGGTGACGGAGAGGAAGGATCAGGTATGATTTATATTCTGAAACAGCTGATATATAATCAATAACTATGATTAGAGCTTGATCTGTGTAACTCTGTCACGTGATAGAGCGGTTAATTTTATCAAG
>QVTF01005773.1:0-28498 GCA_003573665.1 Oxygymnocypris stewartii | reverse complement strand
CAGTTTTCCTTTGTCACCATTTATAAAGTCGGTAAGTGTATGATGCCTAGTGTTTTAAAAATCTGTTCAGATTTTAAAAGTTATGCAGCCTTTAGAACGATCTCCGTTTACACTACACAACCGAAAACACATGTCACATGACCATTCATGCAGGTACAACTATAGATGTGTATAGGTAGACCCTATTATTTAGATGGCAAACGCGTCTGTGTGCTTGGAGCGGTCCAATGGGGCATCTACCTATGCATATCTATGAGTACAATAATGAGCATGATGTAATGTTTAGACGGTCGTCAAAGATGCGCAGAGAGAATGTGGGCAGCCAAAATCTCGTTTGGGTCTATTTACACTGAAACGCAACGCTAGAGTTTTCAAACTAAAACTGGGTCTGCAGTGTTTTTTTAAAAGTCTCCGTTTTCGACCTTGAAAATGCCGGAGTAGTGTAAACGATAGGCGTAACCGTAGCAAAAGTTATGTTTTAAAATGAAAACACACGAGTGTAAACGGGGCCTAACTCTTAAAAATAAAGGATTATATTGGTATCAGTGGTTCCACGAGGAACATTAACATCTTTGGGAACTTTACATTGCACAAAAGGTTTTATATAAATGTCAGGACAAACGTTCTTACAGTAATGTTTATGGAACGTTCTTATAACTTTAATATTTGATGTATGTTCATATAGTTAAGAGAAAATGTTTTAGAACATAATTTGGAATGTATACTTTTGATGTTATTTGTACTTGATGACTGTTCTAAGAAAGTTTTTTCACACTTTAAATTACGTCATAATCACAAGAAAACTGGACACTTAATATTTTTAGAATTTTAAATATAAACGTAATGTTATGTTTTATGTTAAAGATACAGTTTTTTGTTTTAATGTTTTTGTAACCTTTAAATAATATTTTAATCACACAAGAAAACTTAACATTTTATCATTTTTTGAAAATTAAAAATAAACATTCAAATAATGTTATATTTATTTTGAAAATAAAGTTAGTAGAATGTTGTAAGAAACATTTTTGTAACATTTAAGTAACGTTGTAATTATGACAAACAAATCTTACATTAGACATTTTAATCTTAGCATATTTAAATAAACGTTCAAATAATGTTGCATTTTGGTTAAAAAATTAATTAGAATGTTGTAAGAAACTTTTGTAACATTTAAATAATGTTATAATCACATCAAGTAAACAGTTTTAGAAACAGTTCAAAACATATTCCCACAATGTTTTTATAATGTGTTATCTGGATCGATGATTGTTTTCATCAAACCATCGATTTCAATCCTTTAGACTGACCCTTTGGTATTTTTCTTTGTTGTTTTGAACTTTTCCACTCCTAAAGCCAACTTCCAAACTTTGATATTTGTTTAACCAAAACTTTATTGCATTTCACCCTGAATGCTGAGGTTAAGTTTATTTTCTCTCTTTAAGTGTTTGCTTATTGCTAATGTAATATTTCTTTCTCCGACGTAGAAATCAGCAAACCTCGACCCTTCGGCAAATGAAAGTGTCTGAACTTGACTTTACTCTTGATGAGGGATTGTGTTTTTGAAGTATGCCCTGATTCTGCCTCTGTCCCCCAGAGTGGAATATATTAAGGTTTAATTTAGGGCCTTATTTTAATTTACATTTATTTCATTGAAATGAGACTCCGCACAAAGATCTTATTTTCCATCCTTAGAGATGTAAGATAATGAAGGAGGTCGTTTGTCTGGCGCTTTGACAAGGTGACGTATAAAGTACAGCCTTTGGACTGATTCCACTCACAAATATGATAGATATGAAATACCAACTTATGAAGGCCACTGATAAAGTAGCCCTCAAGTCTACCGACTGCAAACATCACAGGATAATGAACGCCTAAAATGCATATTGATGCATTTATATGCAGTCTGGTTGGCGCATGTGTTTATTCACATTTTAGGAAATGGCTTCATTTGCAGTCACGAATTGAGTTTGTCTAATGGTGATTCGGAGTAAACAAAAGCTAAATCAACCTCGTTGGTCAGATTGAACCATTAGCTCACCGGCTGGAGTTAAATGTAGAGAAATGACTCATTTAAAGTCTGATTACCAAATAATAGAGTGCCATAAACAATGGCCGATGCTCTGCACCAGATGCTAATTCACCTCACTTTCCAAAGATAACAGCCTCTATCTTCACGCATAGGCGCCTAACCTCATGCAGACGTGGACGGTTTTTATTAAAATGCACAATACAGTGTCTGATTTGTTATTAAAAGGCTCTTCATTCTAGAGATGCGTCTTCATTATACTCGGGCACGCTCCATGTAGATAACGCTCCCTCGTTTGCTCACAAACCCCTCAATTTTCCCACAGACGATAATGCAGCATCTTCTCGAAGACACTGGGATGACAAGAGCACACCGTCTTCCATGCGCTCGCCGGATTACAAAGGTTAATCATCAATTTGAGGCTTATTATGGCCAAATAGTAGCAAGACGACTCTAACAGAATGGAGGCTGCCGGTAGATGGAACAGATATAATCGACCGGGCTGAGAACACGCAGTCCAGTGTAAATTGAAGTCCCTGTTGCATGATGATTAGAAGGTGTTTGATGGCTTAAACACATCTCTGTTGGATCATTGAAAATACACAGAGCAATCACGAGTCACTGGGCCGTATCGATCGCGCTTTACTCCGTCTGGTGAATTCTCTAGTAGCTTGGCAGAGAGAAGCACTGTGGATTGAGTTTTAAAAACTGAAGATTGTACTGAACGTTTGCACAGTTACTAATGTGATTATTCAGGTTTAGTTTAATGAACTGCATAAACGTAATTCCATCCTTAGATTACTTATTCGAGTTTATTATTGTTGGCGTTTGCTGTCAACGACATCATAACAACTTAGTAAGTGAGCAGGTATGCCCTGACAACACCCTAGTAACCACATTGAAACTTCTAAACAATGCTCAGAACACCTTAGTAACTAGAGATGTAAGCCCTGGCAACACCATAGCAACATTCTAAACAACCCTCTGAACACCTTAGTAACTGGAAAAGGTAAGCCCTGGCAACACCCTAGCAACCACATAGCAACATTCTAAACTCCACTCAGAGTAACACTTTAGTATCTGAATAGTTAATCCCTGGTAACCGAATAGCAACACTATGGCAACAATCCAAACACCACTCAACATAGCAACACCCTAGCAACATGGCAGCAACTTTTTTTTACAGACAAACATCAGTTAAATTCACTTGTATTTTCATGTTGGTTAAGGTTGATTATTGCTGATTAATGGTGGTTAATGCCGGTTAATGATGGTTTATGCTTGTTAATATTGGGTATTGCTGGTTTAAAGCCGATTAAACTTGGTTAATGCTGGTTACAGTTGGCTTATGCTGGTTAATCGTGGTTAATGCTGGTTAATGTTGGTTTGTGTTGGTTAATGCCGGTCAATCTTGGTTAAGGCTGATTAATGTTGGGGTAATGCTGGTTAATCCTGGTTAATTCTGGTTAATGTTAGGTAATGCAGGTTAATCTTGGTTAATTCTGGTTAATGTTGGTTAATGCTGTTGTTGGGTAATGCTGGTTAATCTTGGTTAATACTGGTTAATGCTGATTAATGCTGCTGTTGGGTAATGCTGGTTAATCTTGGTTAATTCTGGTTAATGTTGGTTAATGCTGTTGTTGGGTAATGCTGGTTAATCTTGGTTAATACTGGTTAACGCTGGTTAATGCTGCTGTTGGGTAATGCTGGTTAATCTTGGTTAATTCTGGTTAACGCTGGTTAATGCTGCTGTTGGGTAATGCTGGTTAATCTTGGTTAATTCTGGTTAATGTTGGTTAATGCTGTTGTTGGGTAATGCTGGTTAGTCTTGGTTAATACTGGTTAACGCTGGTTAATGCTGCTGT
The DNA here is from genome assembly GCA_003573665.1 of Oxygymnocypris stewartii. Classification (NCBI taxonomy): domain Eukaryota; kingdom Metazoa; phylum Chordata; class Actinopteri; order Cypriniformes; family Cyprinidae; genus Oxygymnocypris; species Oxygymnocypris stewartii. The sequence continues at coordinate 24,607 of QVTF01005773.1, read as the reverse complement.
TGGGTAATGCTGGTTAGTCTTGGTTAATACTGGTTAACGCTGGTTAATGCTGCTGTTGGGTAATGCTGGTTAATCTTGGTTAATTCTGGTTAACGCTGGTTAATGCTGCTGTTGGGTAATGCTGGTTAATCTTGGTTCATTCTGGTTAATATTGGTTAATGCTGTTGTTGAGTAATGCTGGTTAATCTTGGTTAATGCTGGTTAACGCTGGTTAATGCTGGTTAATGCTGGTTATTGTTGGTTAATGCTGGTGGTTAGTAATAATTTTCCAGCACAGCAGTGGTAGAAGTCTTGCTGGTTGAACTGATTAAGAAACCTGCACAAAAACTTCAAAACACATGCTACCCATTTCAATAGGGAATGTATAAATCTAGTTTACATTTACATATTTTTCATCCACTGTGACATGCAGTACATTGAGCGTTTTTCATGTGATTGTGCGTGTGTGTGTGTGTGTGTGTGTGTGTGTGTGTGTGTGTGTGTGTGTGTGTTGTGAATTAAACCCAGGTTCTTGACATAACTAGACCTGTGCTCTTCTCTATGAATAACTTCAAATTCTGTGTCCACTGTAAAGCTTCAATCCACAATCTGCTGCCTGGAAATAGTTTCACACCATCATCTGCTTTGCATTTCACTTCCTCAGTCCACACACAGTGGCCAAAGCGAGTGCTTACTCATGGAAATGTAGTGGTTTAATCTGACGGATGTCAGTGTCAGAGTTAGCATTATGAAGAGACCGCAGCTGGAGGCTGACGCTTGCTTTGCACATGAGCACCTGTGTTCATTACATAAGAGTCTGAAGCGTTTTATCAAAGAGCCCGACGAAAAGTGCATGTAGCTGTCTGCCGCCCGTCTTCCTTCGCTGAGCCCGAGCCGCACACGAGAACTCTTACAGTGATTTTCACTCACATTTTCCACAGCCTGGCTCTCAGCGAGGCACTTGAGAAGAGCTTTTGAAGTAAGTATTTGTCTCAGACTGAGTGGCACAGTGTCGCTTTCTCGATCATTCTAATTCAGGTGAAGTAGAGCTTCGTATTATGGTGTGCATTGTTGGTGACGGAGGCTGTCTTTGACTCATATTGCTTTCTAGCTGGTTTAGTCATTGTTTCTTCAAGATGTTTCTAAGAAAGCAAAGGTTTGACAGGTTAATTAAGGATGAGCATTATACAGCACTGCAAGTGATGTTCTTCCTCAGTTTTTCTGTCTACTTTTCTAATGCAATGAAGATACTTGAGATGCAAAATGACAAGTTATTAAGCTTTTTTCTTTCTGAAATATGTATCAGAATTAAGTGAGTTCATGCTTAAAACAAGAAAAATATATGCCAAAGGGGTCAGAAAAAATGCAATTCAAAGGCCTATTTAATTTAGTTTATTTTTATGACCTTATGGTTGATATGTTTACATTTCAGAAGACAAGACATGTAGCTAATTTTGCATCTCAAGTAAAAGTATAACATCTACTATATACACATATATTTAAATGTAACCACCTGTTTTTAGAATGTTCAGAGAACATTTAAAAGTAACGTTCCCCAAAATGTTTGCAAAATAATACAATGGAATGTTTCCTTTAAGTTTGCATAACCAATAAAACAAAAATATTTAAATATCTGGACATTTTCAACATTCTGAAACATTCAGAAATAAAGTTTTATGGGAACATTAACATTGTAGTCATTATCATTAGTGGAATTACATGATTGATTTTGATTCATTATCTTCAGCCCTGACAGAAAAATGAAATATTGAGGATGAATATTTAGATATTTGTAATATACAAAATTAACCTTTTGCCATGAAATGATTCAAATGGGCTTTGTCAAGTTAGTTCTTCTGGTAGATGCTGTAACTAAACTATTTGGGAGTAAAATTGATCTTTTTACATTGATGGCTATTTAAAATAGCCCTGTATGTATTCTGACTGCATAACCGTTTTTACAACATATAAATCATATTTTAGTCAACGTTTACCGGTGACGTGTGCTTTTGAATTTTAAATACTGAAAAATATGTGATATGAAATATAGTTAGTCTTTTATAAAACACATCTGGAGATCAGATTCCACTCTGTTGAGCTCCGTCCAGCGGTTTCAAACATTATATACATTTACATTTATGCATTTAGCAGACGCTTTTATCCAAAGCAACTTACAGTGCACTCAGGTTATACATTTTTTTATCAGTATGTGTGTTCCCTGGGAATCGAACCCACAACATTTGCGCTGCTAACGCAATGCTCTACCACTGAGCCACAGGAACCCTTGAGATTGGCTGTCTGGTAGATATATATATATATATATATATATATATGTAGCTTAGTTCTCGCTGAGAATGCAAACAGAAAGCTGATCTAGGTCTTTCCATGCAAAGCAGAATCGGGGGAATGGGCAAACATTTATCGGTGGGCTGTGCTTAAACCGTTTACGACCTTCCGCTGATAAAAGAAAAGCGTATTTAGTGTAATCAGATTGTGCATTTAGCATTCAGAACCTCTATTAAAGCGACTCTGTTGAAGTGTGTTCGTCTTGAAAGCAGCCTGGTGCAATAAGCAGTGGCGTTTGGCACAATGGATCCATGTTGTGTTTAAAGTGCCTGCAGTATAATGATATTTGAAGTGAGATGTGTGCGCTGGCCTATTTATCCCGTCAGAGTCTGACTGATGAAGTCTTTGGGTGTAACTGCTGCTTCTCCGAGTCTAATAGTTGGGAATGTGAGCCGGCGTCGCAGAGGTTGCCGCTTTAATTCCATGGACGGGTGAACTGGGAACCGGAGAGCCGCTGAGATCCAAATCACCTGCTCGATCACTGCCGGCTCTCCTGCAACACACTTCCCAACAGAGTTCAAAACCATGGCGGATTGTGCAGTTGGTCCATTAATGCTGTTGTTTTCAAGGACTGCTGAAGTCATTTAAACCGAGCTAACAGGGAGCGTTCTCAGAACGTTTCCTCAAAGTTACAGTAATGTTAATAGAAGTTTCGTTCCGAGTTATTTGGTCTTTAATGACGTGAGCACAAATAATTAAAAATAATAATAATTCAGAAATATTTTAGTTGGACGTTCATCTAACTTTTTTTTTAAATGTTACTACTTTCAGAGAACATTCAAAATACATGTTTGCATTAATAATCAAAAATAATCAAATGGAATGTTTCATTAAAGGGAACAAAACTTTGTGGAACATTGCTTTGACATTTTTCTAGAATGTTGACGTTATGATTAGAATGTTATTTAAAGATTACAAAACCATTTCTTACAACATTCTACTAACTTTATTCTCACATTTGAACATTCTGAGAACTTTAAATGATTAGTTTTGATTAGAACATAATTTAGCCTAAATATTTTACAAATGTTTTTTTTTTATTCAAAATCTGTTGTTAGAATGTTTATTTTTAATATTCTTAGAATGTTTATTATGGGAACGTACATGAAGTACAAATATCATCATGAGGGCGTTCAGAGCATGTTGATCTCAGAACGTTTTCTCTTAATACTGTGAGAACATAAATCAAATATTAATACATTTATAAGATCATTCCATAAACATTACTTTAAGAACATTTTGTCCTAATATTTATATACTTTTTGAAAATCAATTGTGTGAATGTTCCCTGTTAGCTGGGGTTCACCCCCAAAAATTGAAATTTGCTCACCTTCGTGTTGTTCCAAACCTCTATACGTTTCTATGTTCTGTTGAACATGTGCCCAAACAGATATTGGTCCCCATTGACCTCCATAGTAAGATACAAACTGTGTGGAAGTCAATGGGGACCAGAATCATTTTTCAAAGTAACTTCTTTTCTGTTCAACAGAAAAAAAATAAACTCATACAGGTTTGGAACAAGATGAGCTTGAGCAAAAATGATGACAGAATTTTCATTTGTGGGTGATCTATCCCTTTAACGTTTGCATAACCAAGAAAAAATATTTGTAAAACATTAAAAACCTGGATATTTTGAACATTCGGAAGAACATTCAGAAATAAGTTCTTAAACGTTATTTGGTGGAGTTAGATGATTGCTAAATGGTCTAAACACATATCTATTTTGTAGTTTTGATTCTTCAGCCCGACAGAGAAATGAAATATGCAGGTTGTGGTCTGTTCTGGGTGAGAGCGCACTGATGGCTGTGGCTCGGTCCACTCCTGAATACTAACCGCTCAACTCGCTCATTTTGATGTAGCGGGTGTTCCCGAAGCAAAGCGCGGTCTGTTTTCAGATTCACCGGAGATGACTGTGTTCTTCTACCTGAAGACATCGCTGTCTTTACAATTACAGCTCCTCTTTGAGGATTAAAGGTCACCGTTTCTGCAGAATACATGCCAGAATCATACACGACTCTTTCTGGAACTAAATGGTGCTGTTCGTGACTTACTGCTGATACTATTAACACTAACTGATCATAGTCACATTGTTTGCTAAATAGCATATTTCCCTCCTTGAAAATCAGCGTTTTATCTTTCTGATTTTTATTTTTAAATCTTCATAAGACAGTTAAGTCATAATATGGTTCATTATTCCGTCATGTTTGCACTCATATTGGCCTCATCAAGCTCTCTGCTAAATAAGTACTTTTATTAAATTTTTTTAAGAATAAAATATTATTTTAGTCCAAATGCAAGCTGTAAATAATGTCAATTCTGTAAATAATAAATAGCAGCACATAATTCCACCCAAAGCATTTATGTGGTGCTCAAATTAAGCTAATTAGACGTCCATCCCTGAAAGTGACACGTGTATTAATTCAGTGATGATATTAGTCTTTTATAGTTGACTATTATATTAAAATATTTTAATGAAATCATAAAGATAAACATTACAACACTATTACGAAAAATACTCTATATATAATATGTACACATACACACAGTATATATTTCTAATTTTATATAACTACATTTATAAATATGGTTACAAATCTTATGTATTATTATCATTTTTATATTATAGATGTAATATTTTTTAAATGGTAAACAAAATAAACTAATTTAAATAAAATGCATTTTATATTTCTATATACAAATCTCATTAAGATTTGTAATTTGTATTATAATTTTGTATTATTTGATTTCCATATTTTTTTATTTGAACCTGTGTAATGCCATGAAGATAACCAGTAATCAGTAATAGATAGTACATAAAAATATTAATATAATAATAATAAAAATGACAAAACCACATATCAAAATTACTACATAAATGTATATATTTATATAAATGGTGTATTTTTATTATTAATATTTAAATATAATATGAATATTTAAATATAATTGTAATTATTAAACCAAAACACTAATTTAAATAAAACATGTATACATTTATAAAAAAAAAATCTCATTCAAACTTTAAAATCTAATACAATTCATTGTTTAGTTTTTATATTTAGTCTGTTTCTCGCCATGCACTATGACTTACACACGTGTTGAATTACACACAAATGAACTCAGATCTGTTATAGTTGATGTGTGTTTGGTGTTTTAAGTGCATGTTGTGTAGTGAGTTACCGATACGATCTCTGAGTTAGAGTCGCTCACCACTCTTAAAGGTCATCCTTGAGGATAGAAAAACCAACGGCACCGTCTGAAGACATTTCTGAGGAAGCATCTATGAGTAAAGCTAAATGTCATCTTCTTTAAGGGCACAACAAACGGGACGTAACAGTACATCATCCCGAACCCAAGAGCCTGTATAGAGCAACACAATGAGTCACTCCACGTCTGAAGGGCTCTGAGATAACAAGAGCTTGTTTGTCTATAATACAGCTATTGGCAGTTTGATAGAAAGTGTCATTGTGCTGTATTCATAGCAGATGCCTGGCTTCAAACGTGTCCTCTCTGCTGCAATCAGAAAAGAGACAGAAACGCCGCCGCTAATTTGCGACGGCTGAGCCGCCATGATTACGCTGGATTTTGGAGGTCAGTCTGTTCAATCAAACACGGCGACTTCCCACCATCGCTAAAACAAAACGCTAATTAATGAGCACTTCTCCGCCCCGTTCACATCCAGTCTGGCTGTCTGTCAGTAGACTTATCAGTGATTGTTGGAAATTGTTTCCACAGCTAATTAAAAACAGTCCAGGTTACGTCACGTCTGAGACGATGAGCAGATCAGCAGAATCGGGAATCCTCTTCAGTCTTGCTTGTCATGATTTGGGGATAAATAAGACTTTTAAAGGTTAAAAATAACTTTGTTTTGTTCCTCAGCTTGTAAAAATAATACAAATCATGTTTACGATGACGGACATTTCGACTTGTTTTGATCCCAGACTGTGTTGTTTATAATATTTATTATCATTTAGAATGAGCTTTTTTTATATTTAGCATATTTTCAGTTTTTGTTTTAATTTTAGATCAGTTTTCTTTAAATTTAGGACATTATATTAAATGATTAAATGATATGCTGCACAAAGAAAGTAAAGCATTATAAAATAAAAAAGACCATCAAGATGATTTTCAATGTGACTATTTTCATGACAGTTAACTCACATAAACACTTGAATATTAAAAATTAAAACATTATTTATAATATGTAAGCCTTTTATTTAATAATTAATATAATAAATACAATTCTTTATATAATAAACTAAAATTAAAATGGGAAATATTTAATTTAAGTTAGTTAATTTTCTATGTGCTTTTGTCTTTTCTATGTTTTGTTCATTTGTAATTAATGTTTTTGTTTAATTTTTAGTATTGTTAATTTTAGTACTTATTTCAGTTAGTTACCAAGTCAACATTTTTCAAGTTTTCAAATTCATTTTAGTTTGTTTTTTAGCAATTTTGCTTTATGTGCTTTTATGTTTTTATTTGTTTTGTTCATTTTTAGTATTGGTAATTTTAGTAGGCTTTCATTTCAATTTAGTGTAAGTTTTAGTAATTTTGCTATGTACATAGGCCATTTTTATTTGTTTTGTTATTTGTATGTATTTATTTTAATATTTTATTCATCCATCCCCTATTGTTTTTTAGTAGTGGTAGTTACCGATGTGCATTTCTAATTTTAGCAATTTTTTATAATTAGAATAAGTTTTAGTATTTATTTTAGCATTTTATTGTATTTTATATTTAATTATTTTCTTCCATTTTTAGTATTAGGCTTAATATTTAATGTTTAATAATTTTAGTATTGACAATTTTAGTACTTTAAAATTATTTCAGTTAGTTTCTAAATTGTAAGCTTTTATTATTATTATAATTATTATTATTATTATTATTATTATGTGTGACCCTCTCTGTGAAATCCAGGCTAAAGTCTCAAAATCTAATTATGAGAAAACAAGCATCAAACTTTGATTCCTACCATTAATTTCACTATAATTCAAATCTTTGACATGACCTTACTCAGTCAGTATTAAATATATAAAAGTTAAACTTCCACAGAATATTATTTGCCGTATGAAAAATGATTTTTTTTTGTAGAAAACAGCAAATCACAAAAAAATGACTTTAGCTGGGTTTTCACAGAGAGGGTCACATTTTGTTTGTTTATTAAAGTTTTCCCATCTAATATATATTGATATATATATATATTTAATTGTATTTCTGCTTTAATGCAATAACAGAAAGCAATCTGAATCAGTTTTAGCTTTAGTTAAACACAGTGTCCTCCACGGCGTGTGATTTGTGTCTGTTTTAGTGTCGGTTCGTGCTGCTCTTGTTTGAGGTCCGGCGGTCAAGAAGGAAACTATCCTGAGATCATTGGGTGCATCGATCGTCTGAGTCTGACAGGAACGGATCAATACGTTCTGCAGATCGATCGCCGGTCTTACGTTTCTGCTCCCCAACCTCGATCCTGACGAAAACCTCATCAGAGGCGATGAAATCAAGCCCATCAGAAAGCGCTCATTTATATTTTACACAAGCACAGTGTTTAGCGGCAGGTATTAAGCGTTAATGTCTCCCTGAATGACGCGGCTCAGCAGATGGCTTTGTTTTGGCTCCTCTATCACGGCTGGGATGATGTCGACTCCACGAACTCCCCTAATTATCCATTCTGCTGCCGTGGGTGTGCGTCGTAAAAGTCGATGCTCGGGGAGGACAAGGAGTGATAAAAAGCGTTATTGGGAAGGCAACCTCTGTGGCTCTTATCTGCCATAAACACTTCTCTGTGTTTTTACAGGGTGCGCCGCGCTCCGAGCCGAAGGGGGTACGGCCTTTATGATTTATTCATAAGATCAGTGGAACAAGGTGCCGCCAGACTGAAAGTCACCGGGGAAGAGAAGTTTGTTATCTGATAAGGAATTGTTATGGTGATAAGGCTCTTTTCTTTTCGCCTTTTTAGAGTTTGAAAAGCCATCGGCGCTTTCGTTGCGCTATGCTTGATGTGGTGTGGATGTAGGTGGAGCTGCTTTGAGTTTTGCTTTGCGTTTTTCGGAGGGTAATGAGCGAGCTTTATCATGCTTTTATAGTAAAATGTGAAAATGATCTGAATCTCAAAAGGTGAATCTTTCCAGAACATGTCTGACTGTTTTATATCCGAAAATCACAAAAAGGAAGTACGAAATAATGTTTTGCACAAAGATAATTAAGCGTGTTTTGCATTAGGACCAGTCAAAACCCTCTTTTGCCTCTCATGGATTTAATGAGAAAAGCGTGAAAACTTAAGTAAACATGTTGCTGCACAAAATTTTGCAAAAGGAGAGAGAAGAACTAGAGAAGATATAGTAGATATACAGACACACGCACCCCACACAACACACACACACAACACGCACACACACACCACACGCGCACCACACACACACACACACCACCCACACACACACACACACACACCACACACACACACACACCCCACACACACACACACACCACACCACCACACACGCGCACACACACACACTCTCACACACCACACACACACACACACACACACACACACACACACACACCACACACACACACACACACACTCTCACGCACACACACACACACACACACACACACACACACCCACACACACACACACTCTCACACACCACACACACACACACACACACACACACTCTCTCTCACACACCACACTCTCACACACACACACACACACACACACACACACACACACACACCACACACTCTCTCACACACACACACCCACTCTCACACACTCAAACACACACACACACACACACACATATATATTAGGGCTGTCAATAGATAAAAAATGCATTTATGATATGCATTTATCTTGCATAATGCGTTCATTTTGGCATAATTTACTTTATCCAACAAAGTAAACCAAACATTGAAGGGTGATTCTCACAAAACTATATTTTCTGCAAGCTTATTTCATGATAAATTTAGAAATCTTAAAAACAAAAAGGACACTAAAGAACCAAATGATATAAGAAGTTCATAATTGATACATTTGTGCACACGGACCTAAACACGGCAACATACACGAGACAAATCCAAACATTATCCTGAATGTGTGTGGAAACAATGTTCTGTCTGTGCATGAATATAACATATGATCTGTGCGTCAAGAGCACTTCAAACACGGTGTATTTTCAGAGTCATGCGTGCGTGCGATTCCTGTACGTCACCGCAATCCTCAACCATCAAAAGAAGAAGCTGCTTTGCTGTATCCAGCCGAGAAAAACGTAGTTTGCATATCATATATATTTTGTGTTGAAATATGTGATGTTTTCCTGTGATTCTCCCATTGGCTCACGATCTCAGTCGTTCTTTTAGTGACGAATGAACACAAGGTTTTCCTCCGATTTGATTCTGAATAGAAACTCGAGGTGGATTTGAATCTCATTTGAATTCTGTCATCATAGATTTGAATGTGAAGTGCTGGACGCGTGTCGAGCAGGTGTGTGTTTTGCTGAGAGAGTGAAAGTGAGGACTCTTCTCGTCGGTGCTTTCCAGGCATTTATGTAAATGTGCTGAACAGACTGAACTCGACACACCTCCTCATGCTCTGTTTCTGCTTTCTTTAGCATTTGTGCTTTTCCTTTTTCTCCATCTGCTCTCATTGCGTTCTTTATTAGCTCTGTTTGCGTCACTCTGACTGTTGCTTGTACTAAAGGAAGGGATTTTTTAAAGCCCTTACTGTAAGCATTAAACTTCATTGTAACTAACCCCACACAGTTGTGTGCAGGATTCCTCCAGTCATGAGGCTGATGGAGGAGATGTATTGTGCTGTGTAAGTGATTAGGAGAGTAAAACACGTGTACAAAATCCCACAGACTGACACTAAACGAGCAGCTTGAGAGTATGCAACAGCGCTGGGTGCTTTTTAGGCAAGATAGTAAGAAATCGCATCCACTAGTGAAAAATGAAATACTAAAATTAAATACATTTAATTCATGCTATGTGTACATTTTTATATTTATGTGCTTGATAAACATGCACTTTTGGTATCCTAAACTGGTTTACTCAAAGTCTGCTAAATTGGAAGAACTAATGTTGTACGTATGCTCTGTAATTGTGTGGAAGTAGTGCTGAAGTGTATCTGATCGAGCTAAAGTGGAACGAGTACACTTCAGGTGCACTTTAAATATCTTGCATTTAAAGACCGATTCAAAGATAGTGCAAACATATTTCCTCATGCAAACATCGCAAACATAGTGACATTTAAAACACATTTTAGGATTAATAATAAGAAATGTGCATTGTGCACAACTAGTACTTGCCAAATAAGCAAGTCTTGAGCGATAGCGATTTCCTGCAAAGTCTCTCACAGTTCCTCAGGAAAAAGAAAATTAATTCACTCTCTTTCTCTCTCTCTCTCTCTCTCTCTCTTCTCTCTCTCTCTCTCTCTCTTTCTCCTCTCTCTCGCTCTCTCTCTATCTGTCTGTATGTCTATGTCTGTCTGTCTGTCTCTCTCTCTCTCTCTCTCTCTCTCTCTCTTCTCTCTCTCTCTCTCTCTCTCTCTCGCTGTCTCGCTCTCGCTCTCGCTCTCGCTCTCTCTCTCTCTCTCTCTCTCTCGCTCGTCTCTCTCTCTGTCTCTCTCTCTCTCTCGCTCTCTCTCTCTCTCCCTCTCTTGCTCGCTCGCTAGCTCTCTCTCTCCTCTCTCTCGCTCTCTTTCTCTCTTTCCTCTCTCTCTCTCTCTCTCTCTCTCTCTCTCTCTCGCTCTCTCTCTCGTTCTTCATAACCTCAGCATCACCTCCAGCAGGAAGCAGCAGTGCAGCATCTGATCGTCATTATAGATAAGCTGCTGGATGAGATCTGCTTCACTCACGGCGTAAAATTACAGTGAGTCACATGAAGGTTAGTTACCGCTCCGATGCCTCGCTCTCTCGGGACGGGACGTGTCCCGCTAAGCAGCGCACGCTATCTCACACACACACACACACACACACACACACACACACACACACACACACACACACACACACACACACACACACACACACACTCATGAAGATATTTTGTAAATGTCCTACTGTAAATATATCTAAACATAATGTTTTATTAGTATTATGCATTGCTAAGAACTTCATTTGCACAACTTTAAAGATGAATTTCTCAATATTTAGATTTTTTTGCACCCTCAGATTCCAGATTTTCAAATATTGTCCGATCATAACAAACCATACATCCATGGAAAGATTATTTATTCAGCTTTCAGATGATGTATAATATCATTTCACAAAATTGACCCCTATGACTGGCTTTGTGGTCCAGGGTCACATCTATTTAATGAATACATTATTATTATGATTATTGCATATAATATTTTTAATAAAAATACAGTTTTCTGGCCTGAAATACTTGCGGTCTGTAGATTTAGTCACCCCTGGCAGGTGAAAACAAACTCAATCTCTGCCCTAAACTCCCTCCCAGCTCAAATACTGAACACATCCCGTCTCTTTTCCTCCGAGGCACAGCTTTGTTTACAGCACTGATGAATTCAGAGCGCTAGCGATGGATCCGTCCCATCAGCTGGCAGCCGCGTCCCTCACAGACGGCTCTGGCTCTGCTAGCTTTATCTGTAGCGTTTACTGAGTACATATTTACGAGCGCTCGGCTTCTGCTAGAATAGAGGTGGGTTTGCGGGACGCCTGAGCAAACACAGGCGGCAGCAGAAGAAACTGGATTAGTGACACATTAATGCCTCTATCTGTGTGATCCCAGCTGCAAAGATGTGTACAATATCAAACAACCGCGTCTCACGGGACTCGACTCCAAAACGCATTCATCCTCCTCTAACGCTGTGTCTTCACTTAAGCGTAATTGCATCCTCTGAGCAAATATTTCACACAGTTATGACTTCATTTGCCAGTATCCCTTGAAATGTGGCACTTTTAATGTGCCAATGGTGGCGAATGTAAACACGGCGTCACCAAAAACTCGTTTCTCTTTCTTCTGTCGAGTTGAGGTCAAAAGTTTACACCCCCCCCTTGTAGAATCGGCTAAATGTTAATTATTTTACTAAGTAAGAGGGATCATACAAAATGCATGTTATTGTTTATTTAGTACTGACCTGAATAAGATATTTCACATTAAAGATGTTTACATGTACTCCACAAGATAAAATAATAGTTGGATTTATAAAATGACCCGTTCAAAAGTATGCACACCCTTGATTCTTAACACTGTGTTGTTCTCTAAATGATCCTCAGCTGTGTTTATTAGTTTAGTGATAGTTGTTCATGAGTCCCTTGTTTGTCCTGAACAGTTTAACTGTCTGCTGTTCTTCAGGAAAAATCCTTCAGTGCTCACAAATTTGGTTTTCCAGCATTTTTGTGTATTTGAACCCTTTCCTACAATGACTGTATGATTTTGAGATGCATCTTTTCACACCGAGGACAACTGAGGCACTCATACACAACTATTACAGAAGATTCAAACACTCACTCATGCTCCAGAAGGAGAAACCATGCATTAAGACCCGGGGCGTGAAAACTTTTGAAAAAATAAAGATGTGTATATTTTTCTTGTTTTGGCTAATTATATATTTTTTTCATTTAGTACTGACCTTCAGAGGCTACAGAAGATACTTCTTTTCCAGAAGACAAAATAAGTTACATTTACCCTGATCTTCACATTAAAAAAAGATTTCACCCCCCCAGCTCTTATTTAATAGTTTTTCTTTCTGGAGCATCAGTGAGCGTTTGAACCTTCTGTAATATCTGCATACGAGTCCCTCAATTGTCCTCGGTGTGAAACGACGGGTCTCAAAATCATACAACTGTATGTATTATCAGCCTCGTTAATGATCTGATGGGCCTCATCAAAAATGTACACCTCGCAGCCATTTATCTGAAGCAGCTCTAGTTTTTATTCAATCAAGTCATTCATTCATTATGCATGTGTGTGTGTGTGTTGGGCTGAATGAGAAGGAGAAACGGACTGAAAGAACGATAAGAAACGACTGTTTAAGTAGAGACGAGAACGAGATGCTAAATGTGCAATTACGCAAACCTGAGCAGCGCTAATCATTTTCTTCTGATTCAAAGACGAACCGTGTTTTCTGAAGATAACGTGAGCAGCGTGAGCCTGAACAATAACTCTCCTGCACAAGTGGAAAAGTGGGAAGTTCAAACAATATTACTTAAGCCAATTTGCAATCTGGTAGTTTTAGGTGGTTGCAATGCAGTTGCTAAGATATTCAGAATGTTTTTTGTTGCATTCATCATGCATTCTTAGCTACTTTGGGACATTGGAATGTGGTTGCTAGGGTATCTTTAATAGTTGCTAGGGTTTTTTGTGGGTGGCCCCAGGTGAAACAATGTCAGTGTTTTCGATGCTACAGACTAGGGCTGCATGATATATTGCTTGTGATAGTCATGTGCATCTCATCAGTAAAGACGGTTCTGTGATTAACCGATCAGCTGTTTTCATGGAGCGGCATTTAATACACAGAGCCGTAGATCGCTGACAAGCTACACAATCTCATGTTCACTATCGCATGCGATTCATCTGCGATTTTGAGCACGAATTGTGTAGCTTGTCAGCGATCTACGGCTCTGTGTATTAAATGCCGCTCCATGAAAACAGCTGATCGGTTAATCACAGAACCGTCTTTACTGATGAGATGCACATGACTATCACAAGCATTATATCATGCAGTCCTACTTCAGACCCCCAATTTGAATCGTCCTTGTTCAAAGACTCCCATCGTAACATTTGAAAACGCAGCTGTATATTTTCATTTATATCTGGTGTAGAAATTATTTGTACTTAGAAATCGCTAGTACATTTTACAAATAAATACAGAGAAATGGCAAGTCACACTGAATTTAAATTTTTTTTTGAGGTAGAAATAATTAAATGATAATTTCTTATAAATCGTGCTGCAATAATCTGCTTTATTTACAACTTCGAAAATCATTTTAGTAAAAAAATAAAATAAAAAATAAAAGTATTTTATACATTTCTGTAAATATTATTGTAAAATATTAATGTATTTATTTATTAAACTAAATGATTTAAATGTATTATTCTAAACATTTTTTAACTTTAGTAAACATTTAGTTTAATTATATTTTTGTTATTTATTTATTTTTAATTTTGATGTTTTCTTCAAACTGTTTTGTCTGTAGCACAAACGTTATATTAATTATGTTCTGAAGTTTAGTACTTTGCAAAGTAGTAAATAATAATAATAATAATAATAATAATATGCTAAATGCAAAATACAGTTTCATGGTCAGAAATATTATTATTACTATTTATTTATTTATTGTTAATTCATCTATTTTGGACACTGATTTTAAAATAATAATAATAATAATATTGAATATTTAAAAATGCAATACAGTTTCATGATCAGTAATAAGTATGATTATGATTTAATTTAATCTGAATTAATCCGTTTAATTAATTAATTAGAATTATACTTTTTTTCCAATTTAACTCTTAAAAAATAACAATGATATTTAATTTAGTATAATAATATATAATAAAGTATAATAATATTTTCCTGTAGTGGTAGTAGTAATTAGTTAAATATATTTTAAATAACATTTTATTTAGTTAATTACTCCTTTTTTAATGTTTTATTTTAGAAGTTTTTCTCTAACGTTTTGGTTTCGAGGAACGTTTATTTCTAGAGCACAAACGCTGCAGGATAAACGACGTGCACGAGAGGTTTTGTTCAGATCATTAACACTAACGATGAGCAATCATAAGAGTGATGTTTGCATATTGAGGGGAGATGATATAATTTCCTAGTGCACTCGAGGTAATTAAACACTTTCAGATATTGACCACAGAGCAGGCTGTCTGAAAGAGAGGTGTTTTAATCACAAAGCAAAGAGTGCCGAGGCATTTTCTGCTGTTTGCAGATGCTGGAGTTTGTTTTTCCTCACGCAGATAATCGTTGAGCTTCTCATCTGTTTTCCAGCGCAGCAGAGATGCTGGTAAACGAGCAGGAGTGTTGTGTTTCGAGGTGGGCTCTGCCCAGGGAACGCACTAGGAGGTGTTTCCAGCGCAGGCGGTTTAATTGATTTCTCTGGCTTTCTGGCGGCACGTGATGGCGCTGCCGGATGGAGACGAGCGGAGGTGTTTTCACTTGACTTGCTGTGAGGAAGCGGCCCGTCGCTCAAGATTAGCCTCATGTGCGGCGTGTCGGAAATGATGCTGAAGTGATCTGTTCCCAAACCTCGCTCTCTGCCACCTTCACAGACTGCACAAGATAAGCTGTTATTGCATTATCTAGATAGAACGGTTTAGTGGTATGTGAGTATATTTGTATTCAGAGTTGTGTTCAGACGCCATAAGTGTCTAATTAGAAACACCCTGCGTTGGCATCAACCTTCAAACGTTGAGTATAATAACCCATGGTAGTCTTATCAGTATTTGTTCATATTAGTTGTTCATATTATTAAGGAAGATCTGAAAAAAAAATATTGTTTCAGAGTTATTATAGTTGTTTTTTGTTTGTTATTATAATAAAACTGAAACTAAAATTAAAACCATAAAAAATATTTACATTAAATTAAAGTTAACTGAAATAAAATAAAATAATGTGTGTGTGTGTGTGTGTGTGTGTGTGTGTGCGTGTGTGTGTGTGTGTGTGTGTGTGTGTGTATGTGTGTGTGTACAATAAAATAAAGCTAAACCAATACTAAATTAAATTACAATAACAAAATCTTAAAACATTATAAATTGTATTTAAATAAAGTATAATATATCAAAAGCTTTGAAATAAGTCTCTTCTACTTATCAAAGCTGCATTTATCTGCTCAACAATACAGTAAATATCGGGAAATATAATTACAATTTAAAACAGCTGTTTTCTATGTGAATATATATTAAAATAAATTTATTTCTGTATTTTCAGCATCATTACTCCAGTCTTCAGTGTCACATGATCTTCAGAAATCAAAATAATATGTTGATTTACTGCTCAAGAAACATTTCTGATTATTATCAATGTTGAAAAAAGTTGTGCCGCACAATATTTTTGTGAAAACTGTGATACATTACATTTTTTCAGGATTCTTTGGTGAACAGAATGTTCAAAAGAACAGCGTTTATTTGAAATATAAATATTTTGTTACATTATAATTGGCACTATCCATCAATTGAATGTGTGCTTGATGAGTAAAGTATTAATCTTAATGACCCCAAATGGTAGTTTACATGCAATAGTGTCTTAGAATTTGTCCAAAACAAGGTATCTCGTCTACGAAGCATTAAAATGCTGTCTAGGTGGGGAGCTCGGTGGGTTTTGACAGAATATATCAGTTTTATAGTTGCTCATGCATGCTTGGAGATTCATACCCCACCTGTCGCTGGCGGTGGCATTACTGGGGTTTAACGCAGCAGTTTGGGGATTATGTTATGCCACGTCCTCAGTGTTTGGATCCTGCTGGGTCGATGACTGTCACACAGAAGATCCGCTCATCTGCCGTGAGAACAGACAGGCGTATTGTCGCGCTGCTGGAGTCACAGAGGGAGGTTTGACCGTCTGTTTAATTAACAGAGCAGCCCTCGTGATCAGGTTTAGTGATAACGTCTTCATAAACCTAAATGTGGAGACGAGTATGGTTTAAAACCACTAGAAACATTACAAGTAGGGATCAAAATTAACCATTTTAAACAAAAAACGTTTTTTATTATTAATACAAAATAATAATAATAATTCCTCCCAATGACAAAATATATATTTTTGATTAATGATAACAATAATAATAAAATGTAAAAATGCAAAATGCAGTTTCATCATGTTGAGTAATAAATATTTATGATTTTTTTCAATTCATATTCAATTCAAGTTTATGTCTATAGTGCTTTTCATGATTCAAATTGTTGCAAGCAATTGACATTTCTATTTTAAAGTTTCTACAATATATTTAGTAGTAGCTTATCAGTTGTGACTATGTCATGTTGATGTACATATGGCAGAAGTGTACAGTAAAATGTATGCAGTTAGTTAATGACATGAAATCAAACAGACGGTGAACACTGTTAAATGCAATGATTATATGTTGCGATTAAACGTATAGCAAAATTTGGTAGTTTTGTACGTTGTTGGAGGGTTGGCATCATCTCATCTCAGGTCTTCATAAGGGCTGGATACAGACTGAAGCTTGTGTAATTCCTCGGGATGCAAATCAGAAACAGAAGCAAATAAAGACACAATTAACGTAGCTGCTGTTCCAACAAGCAAAAATGATATGTTCAACCCAAGCTAAAGCATAATAATGTGCGTTTGATCAGATATACCTGCAGTACAAGATTGTGAGATGCATTATATGAATGCTTGGCTAAAGAGATGCGTCTTTAATCTAGATTTAAACAGAGAGAGTGTGTCTGAACCCCGAACGTTATCAGGAAGGCTATTCCAGAGTTTAGGAGCCAGATATGAACAAGTTCTCCCTCCTTTAGTGGACTTTGCTATCCGAGGTACTACCAAGAGTCCAGAGTTTTGTTCCTTAGGGAGCGGGTTGGATTGTAGCGTGATAGAAGATTAGTTAGGTACGCAGGAGCTAAATCATTTAGGGCCTTATAGGCAAGTAATAATATTTAGTAACTGATACGAAACTTAATAGGTAGCCAGTGCAGAGACTGTAAAATTGGAGTAATATGATCATATTTTCTTGACCTGGTAAGGACTCTAGCCGCAGCATTTTGTACTATCTGTAGCTTGTTTATTGAAGATGCAGTGCATTACAATAGTCCAGTCTAGAGGTCATGAATGCATGAACTAGCTTTTCTGCATCAGAAACACTTAACATGTTCCGTAGCTTGGAAATGTTTCTAAGATGGAAGAATGCTGTTTTGTAACATTGGAAATATGATTTTCAAAAGATAGGTTGCTGTCTAATATAACACCCAGATTTTAACTGTAGAGGAAGTAAACAGTACATCCGTCTAGTTGCAGATTGTAATCCAAGAGATTCTGTGTACTGTTTTTAGGTCCAACAAGTAATATCTCTGTCTTATCTGAATTTAATAGGAGAAAATTACTGGTCATCCAATCTTTTATATTTTTAACACACTCTGTTAGCTTAGATAGTTTAGAAGTTTCATCTGGTTTTGTTGAGATATATAGTTGAGTGTCATCAGCATAACAATGGAAACTAATCCCGTATTTTCTAATAATATTAGAGAGGGGCAACATGTATAGTGAAAATAGTAGAGGACCTAGGACAGATCCTTGTGGTACTCCATTACTTTACTGCTGATAATTACATTGATTCCCTGTTTAAATAGACAAAGTGGTAGCGATCGGACAAGCCTGCCTTTAAATACGTGTTTTGCATTCGATCTATGAGTATGTCAAATGCAGCACTAAGATCAAGTAAAAGAAATGCAGCCTTCGTCTGACACAAGAAGCAAGTTATTTGTAATTTTAACAAGTGCAGTTTCTGTGCTATGATGGGGCCTGAAACCTGAAATCCTCATAATTTTTTTTTTGTAAGAAGGAGCACAATTGACTTCACAAAACCCGCCCACCCTTAGTTACTGTTGCTATGCCCGAAATACAATGCTGCTCTGACACTACACAGATGTTCTCACGCAGTAAATAACACATCGCAGAGCAAGAAACGGACAAAACACAGTCAGAGCAGGTTACTTCTAATATGAAACAAGATCTCAGGACCCTCAGCTTTTAAATTGAGTCATTGTTAAAGAAATTCAAACAATAAATACGGTTTTCTGGCTCTTTTTATATGGCGTGGAAGATCTCTGTATTGCCTCAGTTCAAACACGTGAACCGATCGTCTTTCTTATTTACCTAAAGCATGAATAGACATCAGAAAGTGTTTTATTTCAACCGCGGAACACACCCTTTTTCAAGTTTAAGTCCACAGAAGTTAATCTACTCTCCTATCTGATGTGTGTGTTAAGGCTAGAAAGGATATTGCTGCGGCGATATATATATACACATTTACATATTTTCCGAGCTAGCAATATAAGGTGAAACCTGGAAATGTTTTTTCAAGAGCTCATAGCGCCATAGTTTCATCACTTTAAGGTGTGCAGTGACCTTCTTTTTGCAGTAAAGGACCTGTCATAGTTTAATGCGTGAGAGATGAATGAAGCGACGCGAGGACAGGTGCATTGAAAATTAACATTCTTCATGTTAAATTTAATCTTCAAATACAACAATAAAAACATTTATTTAAAAAGCATCATCAGCAACACTGATATTAACAATAACCAAAATAATGTCTAATGTGTTCAAATGGAGAAAATAAAGGACAGAAGTCATATCAACTTCATTTTAAACTACAGTTTTAGGTTTAAACGCTGTTTAATTGACTAAAGAGTGAAGAATAATTCACTGAATAATATTCTCTGGAATATTGAAATAAGCTATAACAAACAAAACATCGTGTTTTATTGCATTTCTTAACTGTTTTATCAGAAGTATTAAAATGTTTTTGTCTAAATTATGAAAACTGCTGACAGCGCGGTTTATCTATTTACACAGAACTATACTCAAACTGCGATCGCTTGTGGAGATAATAAATCATTAATTTAGATAGAGATGTATTTATTTAGATGTTTATGGGTGAAATAATGGTTCTATAGTAAATGTTAATATAATTAAGTGTGTCAAACGAGTGAATCTTGTATAAAGTTACATGCGGTGATCGTGCTGGAGCTTCTCCTGAGTGAACAGTGTGTGTGTGTGTGTGTGTGTGTGTGTGTGTGTGTGTGTGTGTCCACTGCTCCAAGTGTGTGTGGTGTGTGTGTCCACTGCTCCAAGTGTGTGTGTGTGTGTGTGTGTCCACTGCTCCAGGTGTGTGTGTGTGTGTGTGTGTGTGTGTGTGTGTGTGTCCACTGCTCCAGGTGTGTGTGTGTGTGTGTGTGTGTGTGTGTGTGTGTGTGTGTCCACTGCTCCAGTGTGTGTGTGTGTGTCCACTGCTCCAGGTGTGGTGTGTTGTGTGTCCACTGCTCCAGGTGTGTGTTGTGTCCACTGCTCCAGGTGTGTGTGTGTGTGTGTGTGTGTGTGTGTGTGTGTGTGTGTGTTTGTGTGTGTGTGTGTGTGTGTGTGTGTGTGTGTGTGTGTGTGTGTGTGTGTGTGTGTCCACTGGTCCAAGTGTGTGTGCTTGGATGGGTCAAATGCAGAGAACAAAATTTCACTGCTGGTTATACTCTGTATAATTATGTATGTGAAGAAAGAAAAAAGTAATAATTCATAACCGATTATGGTAAAATTATTAAATATCGGGAAACATATCGATAAACCGATATATTGCTAGTCATCTCATCTAGTTCATCTGTATTTATGGGTACACAGAGCAGTTGAGATAAATCAGGTTATTGGTGAATCTGTCTTTAGTGGCTGGAATAATAATTCTGCCCGGACGATAACGCGGAGCACATATAGTTAATATCAGTAATATACAGCATGCACGATACAGTGGTCAATAACATCATCACTTTGAGGTATGATATCTATATCAGTTAGATCAATTCCATGCAATATAATTAAATCTAGTGTATGATTAAATGATGAGTCGGTCTGGTTATGTTTTGCTTGACTCTAAAAGATTAATAAGTCAGTAAACACAAGTCCTAACGCATCATTTGTATTATCAACGTGAATGTTAAAATCTCCAACAAGTGCTTTATCAACATTAACCAATAGGACTGAGAGGAAATCTGGCAGTCTGTACACAGTATCCAGAGCAAGAGATAGGACAGAATTATTAGCATTTCTGACAGTGTAACATTAATCAGAAAGTATTTCCAATGAGTTCAACCTGTGTCCTGTTTTCTGAGTAACATTGAGAATATCACTATATAGTGTTGCGACACTTCTTACAAAAATAATAATAATAATCTGTTTGTTTTCCTGGCTAAGTTTTTAATGGACATTTTAAATAAATGTACATTTATGTCTGTTAAACCTGTATTTTAATTTTTTTGTAAGACCCGAAATGTTATTTGGATAATATGTCTCTCTCTGAAAAAAATTATTCAGTGAATTTAATACCAATATTTTAAGGTAAGTGATTGCAAATCAATTTATTTCAGCTACATGTAATTAAAAAAATATGTCGGATAGTCAGTCTAAATGTATTTAAATGTAAATAATCTTTGTAATTGTTTATATCCAACTATCTAGTTTTGTTGTTATAATCTGTTTTATTAGCTGTGTAAATGTGTGTTTTTTTTATGTTGTTGAATATATATATATATAATATATATACAACAGCTGATATATGTATGAACATTTGTAGATTATCATTGCTTGTAACATTTGTCTGTTTGGCATAACAGAAGTGCTTTCTATAATATTGCCCTTTTTATTATCTATCCACAGATTTTTGCAGTAGATATTAATTTGCTTACATCTACTTTTAGTTACCAAAGTTGATTTTGGTAAGTTTTTAAGAGAATGATGATCTAAAATTACACATCTTAAAAGCCTTACTTTGACGTATTTCCGAGCGACGTACATAAAGACTCGTTTTTGGACATTTGAATAGATTTTTTAATAACATGAATTGATAAATCACAGTAAGACCAGGAAGATGAATTAATTCAACTGAGGTATATGCCTTTATTGCTTTCAAAGCCACAGTTTAACATGGATGAATCTCATCTCGTGTCCTTTCCTTTCTTTTCTTTGTCTTCATCATATAATGCAGGCGGCGGGATTGGATCCCGTGTCTTTTTAGTCACTTATTCCCAAAATAGCTGAATATCCATCTCTTGTCACCATCGCTAACTTTCACACGTTTGCTGGCTCGTACCTGATTCTTGCTCAACGCTCGCAGACTCATCCCGAGCCTCTAGACAGCCTTATTGCTTGCACATCTCTTGTGCATTTCTTCTTTTTAATGTGTTATTGCCCACGTGAGCCTGATAACTGCTTTTATGCAATGACACACTCTTTGTATTTTTCTGACACTCGCTCTGAATGCAACAGGAATGATTTGCCTCGAACGCAGAGTTTCATATGTGCAGCATATAGATGCACATATATTGTCTCAGCAGGTGCATAAATCTTTTTGGGTGCATTTCTTCATTATATTAAATGTAATATTTTTGGCTTGAACTTCTCGCCACCCGGGGGCGTCACGATGGCAATTACAGAGCGTCTGGAGATGAAGCTTGCTAACAGGTCTCGCGTTCTCCACAACACACACACACACACACCACACACCCACACACACACCCACACACACACACCACACACACACACACACACCCACACACCACACACACACACACACAGACACACAGAGACACACACACACACACCACACACACACACACACACACACACACACACACCACACATGCACACACACACACATGCACACACACACCACCCACACACCCACACAGACACACACACACACACCATACACCCCACACACACAACACACACACATCAGACACACACACACACCACACACACACACACACACACACACCACACACCCCACACCACAACACACACACACACAAACACACAGACACACACATACACACACACACAACACACCACCACACCACCACACAACAACACACACACACATATACCACACACCACACATACAACACACACCCACATACACACACACACACACATATACACACCACACACCCACACACACACACACACACCCACACACAAACATATACACACACACACACACACACAACCACCACACCCACACAACATATACAACACACACCCCACACACACACACACACACACCACAGATATCACCCACACACCCCCACAACCCACCCCCCCCCCACACCCCCACACATATACCCATACACATCCACACACCCCACCCACACACGCACCCACCCCACCCCACCCACACACTTCAGCACATTTAATACGTTTCGTCCCTCCCGAGTGTGGCAATGCAGAATAGACGTTTTCAAATGAAACTGCTATTTTCAACACTGAGCTGTGTTTTATATTCGCCCTCAAACCATTTCAGCAGAGGAAACCAATTACATGAGCTGCTGAAAAAGAATGCCAACCTAATAATAAATGCTAATTCATTTGGCAGGTTAGCTTTTTCCTGTAATATTTTCTGTTTGCTTCTGTACAACCGTTTCATTCGCTGGACTGTTTCAGTCGCTCTGAGTCAGATCTAGCATGTACAGACATCATATGCACGCTTGCAACATGAAGGCTATAGCAAAAGGTAGGAAAAACCTGTTTAGACCACCAACTGTAATGCTGCATTCACAATATGTTGGAATTAACATAACTATGCATTCATGCATTCAGCAAATATTTGTATTCAAAGTGAATTTAAAGCTGTACTTTTTCATTAAATTCATGCATACTTGTGATCTCAGCATTGCTTGCACTTTGCTCTACTCTCCATAATGTCATATATGATATGATTAATCTATAACGATACTAAAATACTAGTTCTCGTGCATGCGATGTCTTTTTCTGCGTATTAAGATTGTGTTGTTAGATTAGATGCAACAGTCAACCGTCTGTTGAAATCTTGTGTTTATGAAGACACAACTTTGATGTCTTGACAGATAACAAAGAAGCCACACATATTTCATGGTGACTTTTAATGTTTTAAATAACCTTTAAGGCCAGATAATTACAGATGTGTCACATCCTGATGTCAAACGTCTATTGCAATCAGTTTTAACTGGAGTAGTTTAGCAATCCAGAATGCACTGCAATGCTGAAAATATTCTATGAAAGAGAATATAAATATGATTATATTTAATTGAATACTAGTCATTTCTAGTTGTTTAATCTAATTATAAATGGACTATTTTATTCAGTGTTTGTGTGTAATGCACATTATTAAGACAGAATTCAGAGGAAATATTACCAAAACTTGAATAAGTGCATGTTGTGAGTTGAGAGACATGCCAGGTATAAATATGATTATTTTTCATTCAAACTATTTTTGTCATGCACTGGACAAGTTTGAGATGTTTGGGCTTTGTTTAATGTGTCGTTTCAGACAATGGAAAGAAAATATCCAAAATGCTCTTTTTTATTTTTGCACTTATCTATATTCTGAAGGTTTTTACTGAGGTTCATAAATAACCTTTACCCTTGTTTTGTACAACATTTTATTCCCAAAATATGGTCTATATATATATATATATGTGTGTATAAATCTATTTTTATTTATGTATTTTTTTCTGGCTGTCCCATTTCTGCCACTGAATAAAAAATCAACAAAGTAATTTCGAGTTTATATCTCACATTCTGACTATTTTTCTGATTTGGATT
>QVTF01005772.1:22500-28462 GCA_003573665.1 Oxygymnocypris stewartii | reverse complement strand
ACACACACACACACACATCACAACAGGCTTGAAAGCAGGAATTGGAGGGGAAAGCACAGTTTTCAGCATCTCAATGAGAGATTCCCTTCTTACAGGTCAGAGCTCTGTAAGAGCGTGTTAAGAGCAGATCATGGAAACACTGATAAAGTGATGAAGTTTGACCTTTGAGTGGCAAAACTCAAACAAACAGCTCACTGAACAACCACAACATTCACAGCGCAGTCGACAGATAAGAGTTTCCTGTGGGAATATCCATCACTAATAGTGAAACTGTGTCAGAGACACAACAACAGTGAGAGAAACGCCAAGAAACACACTGAGAACAGCAGAACACGACAGAAGTCAGACGCTGTAAACATACACACACAGCTGGTCACACACACACACACACACACACACACACACACACCACACACACACACACACACACACACACACTCTCATACACACACACACAACACACTCTCTCTCACAAACGCACTCTCTCACTCTCACTCTCACACACACACACACACGCACACACTCTCACTCACTCAGATGCACGCACACGCGCACACACACACACACTCACTCAGACGCACACGACCACACACAAACACTCTCTCTCTCTCTCACACACACGCACAAGAACACACCACCCACTCACTCAGATGCACACACACACACGCACTCTTACTCACTCAGATGCACGCACATGCACACACACACACACACAACACACACACACAACACACAAACACGCCTCTCGCAACACACACACACGCGCACACGCACACACACTCTCACTCACTCAGACGCACGCACATGCACACACACAAACACACACACTCTCTCTCACACACACACACACACACTCTCTCTCCTCTCACAAACACACTCTCTCTCACGCACACACTCTGCATCTGAAATTCACGGGAGAAAACAGCGGCTCTGAAATCATTCCAGTCTGGAGCTGATAAAAGCTGCTGCTGTCTGCCGATCGACTACAAAACACCACAGAAACACACTCGCTCTGATCAGCAGACCGGACACACTGGGAAGAGCTGCGGGGTCACACGGGGTCAGGAGGTCACGCCCAAGGACCTGTGTGAGGACAGGCATGAGTGAGCATGAACCAGGCCTGCTTCAGTATCACTCAAACACTATTATAGTTATCGCTGACATTTTGAGTTTTACTTTTATATTTTCTATTTTTATTTCAGTTAAAGTCTTAATATTTGTGTTTCTTGATGTCATATTTATTTTCTTATATACATCTATATAGTGTTTATTTAGTTTTAGCTAGATATACTAATATTGTTTTTTGTTAATATTTCTAATTAGATTTTTTTTCATATTTACTGGTGGCACTTTTATTTTAAAGTTTTAGTAATTACATTTTTTTTGTCGTACATTTATTTTAAAACGTGTGTATAGTTTTTATTTTTTCAGCTTTAGATTTTACTTTTACATTTTCTGTTTTACTTTCTTTTTAGTTAAAAACATAAGTAATTTTGTTAGAGCTCTTCTCATTTTTTTAATGTCTATAAAGTGTATTTATTTATTAAGTTTAATTAGTTTTAGTTAGATATACTTTTATAGTTCTTGTCAATATCTTACTATAATAATTGTAATTTTACAATATTTTTTTTTTATATATATTTTTTTAGTTAAAGTTTTAGCAATTTTGTTTGTTTTGTCCTTTTAATAATTTTTAAATGTCTATATACTTTTTTATTTATTACTTGTAGCTTATTTAGAAGTTAATTTATTATTTTTATTTCAAATAATTTCACAAATAAGTAATATTTTTTCTTCATTTTTATTGTCATTCTGTTGATGTTTATTTGTTTTTATGTTTTCAGACTTCGTGTTAGTTAACGATGATATGACGACAAACCTCTCTTTTCTGTATTGAGTTTTACCAAGTCAAGCATCACTATTACTAGTACTCACAGCGCTCAACCCCCATAGCAACCACATAACATCAGCCTGGCAACCGTCCCAGCGCCGCGGCTGTGAGAAACACATGTTCACGTTTGTGTGTGAGTCTCTGTGGTTTGGGGCGTGTGACCCGGCGGATGTGGGGTCATCGTTCCCCCTCAGTGACCAGGAGATGTGTGAGTGACCCCTGCACCGCAGACACGCTCTGATGCACCTCCATACACCCCAGAGTACAATGAGACGCACTGCTCATTAATATTCATGAGCCTCACAGAGCCAATCAAATCAAAACTAGACTTCTGTGTCCTTTAGTTCATGTCTGCAGTTTTGAGCTCACCTGCATAATACACTATTTTATAAATAATAAACATCTACATTTCAATTTGTGCCTAACACAATGCAATTCTTTCATATATCACATTTTATTACATTTCTCAGTGCCATTCAAAGCATTTGAAGTCAAAAGAAGTCTCTTCTGTTCACCGAGGCTGCATTTATTTGATCAAAAATACTGTTAAAATGTGAAATATTATTACAGTTTAAACTAGCTGTTTTCTATCTCAATATCTGTTTAACTGTTATATATTTCTGTGATCAAATCTGTATTTTCAGCATCATTGCTCCAGTCTTCAGTGCCACATGATCTTCAGAAATCATAATAATATGCTGCTCAAGAAACATTTCTGATTATTATAATGTTGAAAACAGTCGTGCTGCACAATATTTTTGTGGAAACCGTGATGTATAGAAAGTTCAAAAAAACAGAATTTATTAGAAACAGAAATCGTTTGCATCATTATAAAGGTGTTTTAATCCTTGCTAAATAAAGATATATATTCGTTTTCACATTGACCATAAACTTTTGAATGCTAGTGTGCATTTATAATATGTAAACATAAGATGTGTAAAAAAAATTACAGGAAGCATGAATAAAAAATAATAATTAAACACTGCATGTGAGTGTAATCTACATTTTTCCACCTCAAATGTATATTTACAATATCAAAATGTATGGTAATCTGATCTAATAATGATTCAGAAGACAAAAAAACATTTATAATGCAGCACAAATCTAGATGCAACGTAATGCGCTCATGTGACAAGCATACTACTGTCTGTAATATTAAATATGTAATCATCCTAGTTAAATAAATAATCAGCGCACATTGCATTTATGCTTTCTGAACACAAGCTCTGCCTGGACTGGAATGAGAATGTGTCTGCTGTTAAATGATAGATATGACCTGCAGTAGAAGCAGAACACTCGTTTCATTCAGAAACCATCAGCTGATCACAGAGACTCGTCATTACGGTGATGACACAACAGATTATAACATTCTCTATCAATAACAGAGCTGCTTCATATCGTAATGCACTTTTCTCTAGGGTAAATGAGCAGCATTGTTATAAAGTCTTATGGATATTACATTACGTCGAAGTAGATCTTTTAGATATTCTGGGGCACTTTAGTGGAATAACTTTTCTCTGGATATTAAATGTATTTCGAATATGGTTAGGTTTAGTTTAAAAGCTAAACGCTGGCTCTTAAGTAGGTTGTTTTGTTGATGAATTTGTATTACTTACATGGTTATTTGTGACTGTACATGTTTGTAAATGTGGAATTTATTGTATTTAAATGTAGTGTCCTGTTATCATGAGTGGAGTTTGTGCTTTACATCAAGGACCAACAAGAAACTTTATTGTGTTATCCTTAATGAATTGAGTGTATTCACTAATTTTTTGTCAAATAAAAAGAAAGAAAGAACGTATGACTGTGTATCGGAGTTTGACGCAGGACTGATTTGTTTTGTTTTGCACACAAAATCCTTCCCATCTCCTCCGAAACCTTACATTTTGTCACAATGTATTGAATGTTGCACTATTTCTTGCTGTTTTACATACTTTTATAAATATTATCGTCAAAATGTTTTTTCAGTACCACTAATAATCTAAAATTATTTAGTGTTCACATTGAATTTTGCACTATTTATCAAAGTTTCACCCTCTATTTTTTACTTTTATATACACTACCTTGTATTACTGTTGAAGAACATAATCTAAAGAACCTTTTATCTGCTACAAAGAAGCTATTGTTCAATGAAAAGTGTCCATGGATGTTTACAATGAAAGGTAGCGTCGATGTCAATAAGGAAGCTTTATATTTAGTGAACAGTGGAGTCTGACTCATGAACAAATGACTATTAAACTGATTCGCTGTAATGAATAACTCAAAATGACTCTCAAACTCACAATCTGAATCAGTCGAATCATGAAAAACTCTTAAAAACCGTCCAAAAGGGATTTCGCAGTGATTCAACAGAAGAACCGTTTTTTTGGTTCCCCAAAGAATCACTCCATGAACAGTAAGAATAATGTCAAGAACCTTTTCCACTATAAATAACCTACAATGGAAATGTTTCACGGGTGTTTAAGGTTCTTCGTGGAACCATCAATGCTAATTAAGAGCCTTTATTATTACAAGTTTAAAAACTATTGGCCTCAAATAGAAAGAAAGAAAACCGTGCCTCATTAAATGGGATCTTTACATAGCGGACGTAAAAAGATAAAGAAGTGAAGTTATGTTGATTCCCAGCAGGAGTTGTTCGTATCACAGATTAACACGTGTACATTAACAAGCCTGGAACTCAGTCTTAGTCAAAACACAGCAAGAGAAGCCATTTCCAGCCCAGCGTGTTAATGAAGCGCTATTAGCACTCCACTGACACATTTAACACGACGAATGAGGGTCATTTACGAGTCACCATCAAACCATCAGAGTCTAACGAACTCAGCGGGGTTTCCATCAGGTCTGGTCCAACTCTGCAGGAGTTTGTCTGAACTTGAGACGGGAGCGGCGAGCGAAAGGCGATCGGATGATCCGCGGCGCCGTGACTAAAGGACTTGAGGTGATATTGTGAGAGGAGCTCCAGCGTGTGGATTAGAGAGATGAATGAAAAACCTCAATAGAAATCATAATGAGACTCTGAGCCAGATTACACGGCCGGCACTTTGAGCATCAAAGCCTCTCAACGCGCTTAAAACAATCCAACAAACTTCATATTATTCATGAAAAAACGTGCAGAAAATCTTGAAGAGAAAGCGACATTTAAACCAAGCATTTAAAATTAAACTAAAGTATACAACGTCCAAAAAATGTTATATTAGTCATTAATACTTTGATTCAAAGTGACAGTAAAGACATTTTAATGTAACAATAGATTTCCGTTAAATAGAAATGTCTTTTTTTTACATTAGAAATTAATACTTTAATTAATCAAGGCCACGTTAAATTGCTCAAAATTGACAGTAAAGACATTTTTTATATTTCCATTAACTAGAAATTACTTTTTAAAATTAGATAATACTTTTATCTACCAAGACCACATTCAATTGCTCAAAAGTGACAGTAAAGACATTTTAATGTTAAAATAGATTTCCGTTAACTATAAATTATTTTTTTTACATTATAAATTAATACTTGGATTAATCAAGGCCACGTTAAATTGCTCAAAATTGACAGTAAAGACATTTTTAATAATAAAATATATTTCCATTAACTAGAAATTTATTTTAAAATGAGATATTAATACTTTTATCTTTTATTTATTTAACGTTGCAGTAGATTTCTATTTCAAATAAATGCTGTTCTTTAAAACTTTCAATTCATCCGTGAATCATGCAAAATGTTATGAAAAAATCAATATTTTCAACATTATAATAATCAGAAATGTTACTCGAGCATTAAATCAGTATATTATTATGATTTCTGAAGATCATGTGACACTGAAGACTGAAGTAATAATGCTGAAAATACAGATTTGATCACAGAAATAAATTACAGTTTAACACATATTCACATAGAAAATATCAGTTTTCAAATGCACAAATATTTCATATTTTTACTGTATTTTGATCAAATAAATGCAGCCTTGGTAACAAGAGATTTGTTTCTAAAGCATTAAAAAGGGCCAATCGTGATGCTTTTTGTGGCGTTTAAAACATCTGCTTTAGTGCTCCACAGATGAAGAACACGATGACA
>QVTF01005772.1:7500-20000 GCA_003573665.1 Oxygymnocypris stewartii | reverse complement strand
GACCTTAGTAACCACATAGCAGCCACCTAGCAACTGCATAGCAACTTTCTAACAACACAGAACACCCCAGTAACTATTTTGCAATGTAGAAACTACCCAGAATATCATAGCAACTGCCTAGCAACCATGCTGAACACTTAGTAGCCACATAGCAACTGACAAGTAACTACATAGCAACTCTCTAACACAGAACACCTGAGTAACTATCTTGCAATACAACCACACAGCAACAACCTAGCAACACCCCAAAATACCATAGAAACCAAATAGCAACACCCTAGCTATCGTTCAGTACACCCTTTCTAGAAATGCCCCTACAATCACACTGAATACCCTAGCAACATCCTAGAATACCCTAGCAACCAAATAGCAACACCCTAGCAATCGTTCAGTACACCCTTTCTAGAAATGCCCTACAATCACACCGAATACCCTAGCAACACCCTAAAATACCCTGGCAACCAAATAGCAACACCCTAGCAACCCGCCCAGTAAGTCTTCTCAATATTCTTGAAATGCCCTAAAATCACACCGAATACCCTGGCAACACCCTAGCAACCAAATAGCAACACCCTAGCAACCGCCCAGTAAGTCTTCTCAATATTCTAGATATGCCCTACAATCACACAGAATACCATAGCAACACCCTAGAATATCCTAGCAACCCAATAGCAACACCCTAGCAACCACACATCAATCTACTAATTGGCTGCTTATCTGCATGGCCTTCAATCTTCCAGCTTGTTGATAACTCACATAGATCACAGATCCGATCAGATCAAGTCATGAAGTCATATGGTTTTTTCAAAGAAACCATAAAAAGATCCACAGATCCAAATACTATTCGTTGTTTCATATTCATCATGATATCTTACACATGGCGTCCTTGTCTAGTTTTCCTCCTGCAATCTAAAGGGTTGCATTTATCTACTAACAAAGACAAAAGAACAATATTACCCCTGAAGCCCAGCGACAGCCGCACCCTGATAGAAAACAAGAGATGGAGAAAGAGACCGAGAGAAGGAGGGAGGTAGAGAGCAAGCCTGCCCCCTTGTGAGGGACACTGACCCAATCAAGCACCACCGGCACAACAACAGATCACGAGACTGAACCAATCTGACGTTCATATTGATATACAAACTCAGCATACTCACATGTGTGGTAGTGCATGTATAGTGGACAGGAAGAAAACACCTGGAAACCACATAGCAACACACACACACACATACACATACATAGACACTCACAACCCGTCATATGTTTTTAAGATACTGAAAAAAGCACAAATGTCGGGGCATGTCAAAATGTCTCCAGGGCCCCAAAACACCCTCAGACGCCAGCGGGTTAGTAACCCCCCAAATCAACCTGGCAACCACATAGCATATACACTGACAATTGCTTAATAACCACCCAAAACACCCTAGCAAACACAAATTAACACTAATATATTGTACACTCAAAACCCCCTAACTACCCCCCCCCCCCCCCCCCGCCCAGAACAAAAAACACCCTAGCAATCACCTAGCAACACTAAAATATGACCAGAACCCCTTCACAACCACCCAAACACCTAAGAAACCTCCTAGCAACACTAATATAGGCAACACTTAGAATCCCTGAACAACCCCCCAGACAACCTAGCAACCTCAGAGCAACATTAACATAGTCAGAGCTCCTTCACAACCACCCAAACAATCACCTTACCTAGCAACCCTAATATACACTCAGAATCTCTTAATAAACCCCCCAAAACACCCTAGCAACCCTAATATACACTCAGAACCCCTTAACAAACCCACCAAAACACCCTAGCAACCCTAATATACACTCAGAATCTCTTAACAAACCCACCAAAACACCCTAGCGACCTCCTAGCAAAACTAAAATACACTCCGAAAACCTTAACAACCCCCCAAAACACCCTAGCAACCTCCTAGCAACACTAAAATACACTCAGAAACCCTTAACAACCCCCCAAAACACCCTAGTTACCTCATAGCAACACTCAAATAGTCAGAACTCCTTCACAACCACCCAAAACACCCAAACAATCACCTTACCTAGCAACCCTAATATACACTCAGAATCTCTTAACAAACCCCCAAAACACCCTAGCAACCTCCTAGCAAAACTAAAATACACTCAGAACCCCTTAACAAACCCCCAAAACACCCTAGCAACCTCCTAGCAACACTAAAATACACTCAGAACCCCTTAACAACCCACCTAGACACCCTAGCAACCTCAGAGCAACACTAAAATACACTCAGAACCCCTTAACAACCGCCCAAAAGATTCTAGCAACCTCCTAGCAACACTAAAATACACTCAAAACCCCTTAACAACCCCCCAAAACACCCTAGCAACCTCCTAGCAACACTAAAATACACTCAGAACCCCTTAACAACCGCCCAAAAGATTCTAGCAACCTCCTAGCAACACTAAAATACACTCAAAACCCCTTAACAACCCCCCAAAACACCCTAGCAACCTCCTAGCAACACTAAAATACACTCAGAACCCCTTAACAACCCACCTAGACACCCTAGCAACCTCAGAGCAACACTAAAATAGTCAGAACTCCTTCACAATCACCCAAAACACCCAAGCAATTATCTAGCAACACTAATATACACTCATAACCCTTTAACAAACCCACCAAAACACCCTAGCAATCTCCTAGCAACACTAAAACACACTCAGAACTGCCTAACAACCACACAAAACACCCTAGCAACCTCCTAACAACATTAATATACACTCGAAACCCCTTCACAAACACCCAAGCAGCCTCAGAGAAACATTAAAATAGACTAAACCCCTTAACAACCACCCAAAATACCCTAGCAACCTCCTAGCAACACTAATAAACACCCAAAACCCCTTAACAACAACCACCCAAAACACCCTAGCAACCTACTAGCGACATGCTTGTATCTTGGCAACCACATAGCAACATGTTAAAACACTCAGAAAGCAGCAGACAAGAACCAATGAGACTTTCTTGAGGAAAAAAAACACTAGTTTTATTAAGCAATTAATCTGATTAACTCAAGAGTTCTCCATCAAGCTTCCGTTTAAAACGCTCGGCAAACCTAACCTGAACTGACAGCGAGATCTACACTGGATGAACGTGTCCTGAATCTCAGCAAACATCACAAACACAACGAACGCTCTGGAAATGACAGGCTTTAATCATAACGTCAGCGCTGTTTCTCACGCGGGACATGTGTCTTTATGAAAAAAGCAAATACATATAACAGCGGGATCCGGCGCATGAAAGAGGAATTCATCAGATTCTTAAGAACATGGTTCTCCATCCAATTCAGATCACAGTAATATTAAAACAGTAACTGGAGCTGAAGGGAACACAAGCACACAGAGATGAATAATGGAAGGAGAAGGTTAATGAAACACAGGAGCAGGAGATGCAGAATTCGACGGATGGCAGCGCGGCGTTGAGAAGGTCACGGCTGATTTGAGGAAGACCTTCTGGATCTGCTACACGCCGACCTGCTGGATAAACTGTCACTTATGATCCCGTTTGCCATGAAAGATGAGCTTGCTCAGAGGGGAAGGAAAACTACATGTGGTCATGAAACGTCTCGTGTCTGACTTCCTCAACCCACGGCTTCAATCAATCAATCAATCACTCACTTAATTAATCACTCAATCAACCAATCTCTCAATCACTCACTCACTCTCAATCACTCACTCACTCACTCACTCTCTCTCCGTCTCTCACTCACTCACTCACTCACTCTCAATCTCTCAATCACTCACTCACTCAATCAATCAATCAATCACTCACTCACTCTCAATCACTCAATCACTCACTCTCAATCACTCTCTCAATCACTCACTCACTCTCAATCACTCACTCAGTAAATTAATCACTCAATCAATCAATCTCTCAATCAATCACTCTCAATCAATTACTGACTCTCAATCAATCTCTCAATCACTCACTCTCAATCAATCACTCACTCTCAATCAATTACTCACTCTCAATCAATTACTCACTCTCAATCAATCACTCAATCAATCACTCACTCTCAATCAATCTCTCAATCACTCACTCACTCTCAATCTATTACTGACTCTCAATCAATTACTCACTCTCAATCAATCAATCAATCAATCAATCAATCAATCAATCAATCAATCAATCAATCAATCAATCAATCACTCACTCTCAATCAATTACTGACTCTCAATCAATCTCTCAATCACTCACTCTCAATCAATCACTCTCAATCAATCACTCTCAATCAATTACTGACTCTCAATCAATCTCTCAATCACTCACTCTCAATCAATCACTCACTCTCAATCAATTACTCACTCTCAATCAATCAATCACTCACTCTCAATCAATCACTCACTCTCAATCAATTACTCACTCTCAATCAATCAATCAATCAATCAATCAATCAATCACTCACTCTCAATCAATCACTCACTCTCAATCAATTACTCACTCTCAATCAATCACTCAATCAATCACTCACTCTCAATTAATCTCTCAATCACTCACTCACTCACTCACTCTCAATCACTCACTCACTCTCAATCTATTACTGACTCTCAATCAATTACTCACTCTCAATCAATCAATCAATCAATCAATCAATCAATCAATCAATCAATCAATCAATCACTCACTCTCAATCGATCACTCACTCTCAATCAATCTCTTAATCACTCTCAATCAATCTCTCAATCAATCACTCTCAATCAATCAATCTCTCAATCAATCAATCTCTCAATCAATCACTCTCAATCAATCACTCTTAATCAATCAATCTCTCAATCAATCACTCTCAATCAATCACTCACTCTCAATCGATCACTCACTCTCAATCACTCACTCACTTTCACTCACTCACAATCACTCTCTCACTCACAATCACTCTCTCACTCACAATCACTCTCTCACTCACTCACAATCACTCACTCACTCACTCTAAATCACTCACTCACTCACTCTCAATCACTCACACACTCTCAATCCCTCTCTCACTCACTCACTCACTCTCAATCACTCTCACTCACAATCACTCTCTCACTCACTCACTCACTCACTCACAATCACTCACTCACTCTCAATCACTCACTCACTCACGCAATCACTCACTCACTCACTCTCAATCACTCACTCACTCACACAATCACTCACTCACTCACTCTCAATCACTCACTCACTCACGCAATCACTCACTCACTCACTCACTCTCAATCACTCACTCACACAATCACTCACTCACTCACTCTCAATCACTCACTCACTCACGCAATCACTCACTCACTCTCAATCACTCACACACTCTCAATCCCTCTCTCACTCACTCACTCACTCACAATCACTCACGCAATCACTCACTCACTCTCAATCACTCACACACTCTCAATCACTCTCTCACTCACTCTCAATCACTCACTCACTCACTCACTGAATTGTTCTGAATTGTTCAATTGTTCTGAATCATCAGAACAATTCATACGAGCCGGTATTCATCAGCAGAGTACATAAAGAGAGAGAAAGCACATCACTTACACTCCCTTAAAAGCCGCTGACGAGCTTCTGGAGGAACTTCACTGCTAGATGAGGCTATTAAAACAATAAAAACACTCTTTCAAATATTAAGAGCCATTAGTGCCGAGGAGAGGAAGAGCGTGTGTTTATGGGCAGATAAAGGAGGGATGGTGCTAATGTAGAGATAAACACACAGAGAGGCAGTAAAACTCATTAGGAAGGACTCGTAAAGCGGTGAACAGTGATGCACGAGCTTTAACATCAAAATCAGTCTGCTTGCTTGACGTTTGGGACCCCAGAGCATCATGGGAAGTGTTTACACTGGAGCTCTTTCCGTGTTGCATCAGTCATCGTAGGTAAGAGCAACACAAACGCAGCGCTGCGGTTCCGCATCCGTGCAAACATTTGCTGAGCTTTCTATTCCTGGCAGCCAGAACAAGAGCATCAGGGTGCGAAAGCCCGTTAACACATAAATCAGCAACTTTACACACCACAACACGGCCAATGACTTCTGCTAAGGGAAATATTATAGTGTTTAATTCATGCAGCAGAACTGAATAAATCTGTGCACTTAAACTGAACAAATACTGTGACGTTATTCCTCAAACACACTTATGAATTGTCTACAACTGAATACTTCTTAGTACGTGAATAAATGCATCTTATATGAACACTGACTTTAATGAAAGTCATTTATTACAGACACTTTTAAAAGAAAACCAACCCAAAGGGATAATTCTTTCATCATTTACTCATCCTCATGTAGTTAAAACTTCATTTCTTTATAGAAGGAGATGTATTGAATATTGCACTCTTCTCCTAAACCCAAATTATGGATTGGCTGCTTTTTTTATACAATGAGAGTGAATGGTGACCATGTATATACAATTTAAATTTAAATAAAAAATATTATATTACATTTTATAGTATTTTTTCAGATATTTCATTGTATATATCCTAATACGAAAATAACTAAAATAAATAAGACACACACACAATTTTAGGTAATTAATATTTTACATTAATTACATTTTTTTGCTAATTCATATCATTCAAAGACATATTTACAATTAATATTTTAGGTAATTATTTTTATTTTAGGTACATATTTTTGTATTAAATATGTCATATCTGTATTTAAATACCTAAAATATCCATTACACAAAATAATTTATAAATATTAAAATTCAAAAATGTTAGTATTTTAAGATATTTTAAGTAAAATAAAAGATGGAGGGTTAAATTGTTCAATAAATAGTGATTTTAGTTTACAGTTACTGTATGCAGCTGAACGTCACTTACTGTGTGTTGGATGCAGAATCAAGAATAAAATAATAATATAACTGCAATTTAACTAGAAAAACAAGATTTGAATGTTGGGAAAAACATCCAGAATGCATAGTTTCAAACAAAAAACAAAAAATGAACAAATTAAATATTTATTATGAATGATTTCGTTTGATTTTTTATTAAAATCAATGAGATGCAATACACAATGGAGAG
Organism: Oxygymnocypris stewartii; assembly: GCA_003573665.1. Taxonomy (NCBI): domain Eukaryota; kingdom Metazoa; phylum Chordata; class Actinopteri; order Cypriniformes; family Cyprinidae; genus Oxygymnocypris; species Oxygymnocypris stewartii. The sequence goes on along the minus strand of QVTF01005772.1, from coordinate 12,961 downwards.
GTAAATTGCTCAATGAACAGTGCGTTCAGATTACAGTTACTGTACGCAGCTAACGGTCACATACTGTATATTCTCCTGAAGAAAGAAAGTAAAACAGGTTTTCAGCAACACGAGTGATCAGCTGATCTATTCCTTTAACAGATGAAGAAACCATCTTATCTGTTCTCGCCTTCTCCTGCATCTCCACAACAGAAAGATGAATCTCAGGAGTTTACAAGCCGTCTGAAATCTGGACATAACTCCAGTGTGAGTAACGGTCAGATCTAGCGTAGAGGTCGATGGTTTGTGACCTTGCAGACGCTGCTCTAAATCCTCTGTTAAATCACATGATCTGAAGACGACTATAAGACCTGTGAGTTGCATCACTGACTTCAATTCAATACCTTTTATTCCTTAAATGCACACAGAATGTGATCAAGCGTTCAGATCAGGCAGAGCTTCATCTATTGGCTGAATACTCACACATATGCTGCACATTTCACGGTCTTGGTGAAATATAATAAAACACTCATTCACAATGATCCATGAATTTAATGATATTGGCCACACTTCTGATTCCTGTTGGTTTTCTCCCTTCATCAGGGATTTCCCGCTCCACAAACGCATTTGCATTCAATTACAAAATAAAAAAGGATCAAGAGAACACAATGACTACAACAGCGTTGTAAATTGTTTCCTGGGTTTGCAATGAAAATCCAAATGAGTCCATGTGGAAACACTTTCCACCTTTACTGTGAACCCTCAGACTGGCAGAACTCTGCTCATGAGAAGAACTGCTGGAGTGAAATCATGGGCTGATATTTCATGAACAAGATTTACAGAGCAGGGATGTGTGAGGCTCGGAATGGAATTGGGAATGACTTTTATATTCAAATTTAGTTCCTGACTTGAACTGGATATGAATTGTGGCAAAAGGATGCAGAAATGTATTTTCAAATTTGGAATGTAAGGAATTAAAATCAAAATGAATTAAAATTGAAAGAATAACAACATTTATTAGGATTGTTAAGAAATTGTGAATGTTTTGGAAAATAAATAAAATCTTACATTTTTTTTAATTTATAGATAGATAGATGGATAGAGGGATGGATGGATGGATGGATAGATAGAACGATGGATGGATGATAGAACAATAGATGGATGGATGGATAAAACGATGAATGGATAGAACAATGGATGGATGGATGGATGGATGGATAGAATGATGGATGGATAGAACAATAGATGGATGGATGGATAAAACGATGAATGGATAGAACGATGGATGGATGGATAGAACGATAGATGGATGGATGAATAGATAGAACGATGGATAGAACGATAGATAGATAGATAGATAGATAGATAGATAGATAGATAGATAGATAGATAGATAGATAGATAGATAGAACAATGGACGGATAGAATGATGGATGGATGGATGGATGGATAGAACGATGGATGGATAGAACGATAGATGGATGGATGGATAGATAAAACGATGGATGATAGAAAGATGAATGGATGGATAGAACGATGGATGGATAGAATGATAGATGGATGGATAGATGGATGGATAGATGGATAGATGGATGGATAGATAGAACGATGGATGGATAGAAAGATGAATGGATGGATGGATAGAATGATAGATGGATGAATGAATAGATAGAACGATGGATAGAACGATAGATAGATAGATAGAACGATAGATAGATAGATAGAACGATAGATAGATAGATAGATAGATAGATAGATAGATAGATAGATCGATAGATAGATAGATAGATAGATAGAACAATGGACGGATAGAATGATGGATGGATGGATGGATGGATAGAACGATGGATGGATAGAACGATAGATGGATGGATGGATAGATAGAACGATGGATGATAGAAAGATGAATGGATGGATAGAACGATGGATGGATAGAATGATAGATGGATGGATAGATGGATGGATAGATGGATAGATGGATGGATAGATGGATGGATAGATAGAACGATGGATGGATGGATGGATGGATAGAACGATGGTTGGATAGAATGATAGATGGATGAATAGATAGAACAATGGACGGATAGAATGATGGATGGATGGATGGATGGATAGAACGATGGATGGATAGAATGATAGATGAATGGATAGATGGATAGATGGCTTTTTGGCTCTAGATTTGAATGCTGGCAAGGTACTAAAATAAAAATTACAATATTATTTTTATTTATCCTTTATTTTTTATGACACCATTTTACTTTAGAATAGTATCTAATGAAGTTTGACTGCAGCAAGTTTTATTCAAATATTTTTTATGAGGTTTTTTAAAAATAGTTTTTAATTAAGTCGAACTTCCATTATTATTATTTAGATTGGACAAAAAAAAAAACTGTTATAGGCATCAGATGTTGGTACATGATAAATCTGTCTCTCTAATATGAATCCTGTCCGTTCTTTACATCAGGACTATTGCAGACACACACGAGTGCAGCAACTGAAGACCCAAAGATCAGCTGTTGACATCCATTAGCTATCCAGCAGAAACATTTCAATAAACTGCATTTAATTAACATGCGCCAATTAGAGCGTCATGTTTCAGAGTAAGCGGCGATCTGTCATCCTGTCATCACAGTTAATGGGCTCCTGCTGCAGTGAGTTCAGACGTCACAAACCACCCCCCCGATGCTAAAGAACAGCAGAAATAAAGCACTGAAACCAGCACCATCTTCATATCTGCTGGTGATGATGATGATGATACAGAAACAGCTGTGAGGTGATGATGATGCAAAAGTAAGAGCATGACCTCCGCAAACACTCCTTTTACATGCAGGACCTCGCTTATAATCACAGCATATGTGCAGCTATCAACAAGCTGATTTCTTGTTTTAACACGCGCTCATACCTGCATGAGTTCCTCTATAAAATACAGAGCTCAGCATATCATGCAGACAAAAACATTTTTTTTCTATGGTCATGATTTAAGAATTTGTTACTACTTTTAAGTTAAATCATTGCCACTAATTAAGTATTCATTCCTCTGGCTTATAAATGTGTTCCCTTGTCTTAGTAAATTGTGGTCACGTTGTATTAACTAATGGCGCTTTTCCACTGCATGGTACGGCACGGTACGGTTCACTTTTGGGGGGTTTTCCACTGGGTACTGTACCTGGTACCTGATACTTTTTTAGTACCACTTCGGTCGAGGTTCCATGCGAAACAGTAAACTCTGCTGATCACTGATTGGCCGGAGAGAATCGTCATTACTGCGTCACTGAACTTGCGACATGAGACCCTCCTCTACAGCCCGACCCGCTAGATTTAAATCAGCACCGCCAGCGAAGGATCGGACGCAACTTCTGTTTAAACAAACGCACATTTTTGCATCAACCACAAAATAGCAGTGTCGTTGTCTGTTGAGGAAGTACAGATGTTCCTCTCGTTGATAGCCGAGGAGCGGATCCAGTGAGAGCTTGATGGTGCGACGCCGAAGGAAAACGCCTTATGTATAACGTTACTTTTGAACTTGCTATATTTACAGAGTATGTTTTCTGTTTATATTTTTACCTCTGTATCTGTGTTTTGCTTCAATTAAAAACAATCTGATCAAATAAGTGTACCTCCAGACTATATTAAATATGTATCATTGTATGAGCACGTAATGAACCTCTTGAAAAAGACAAATGATTGATGCCACTGTGATACAAACCATCACATAAATAAAAAAAACAAGGGATACATTGTACATTTTGAAATATTCAAAAGTTTATTGATAATTCACTTTACAGAACACGCTGCAGTTATAGTTAATAGTTAACTAATCAAGTAACGTTAACGCAGCACACCTGCACGAACATCTCTGCTCTCCTCCTCTACAACCCGTGTCACTGCACCACAGTCTCTGCTGCTGGGGTAAATCCCAAGCGTTCTCATAGACCTCTCCATTGCTGTTAAACACATCTCTGCTCTCCTCATCTACAGCCCGTGTCACTGCACCACAGTCTCTGCTGCTGGGGTAAATCACAAGCGTTCTCATAGACCTCTCCATTGCTGTTAAACACATCCCTGCTCTCCTCCTCTACAGCCCGTGTCACTGCACCACAGTCTCTGCTGCTGGGGGTAAATCCCAAGCGTTCTCATAGACCTCTCCATTGCTGTTAAACACATCCCTGCTCTCCTCCTCTACAACCCGTGTCACTGTCACCACAGTCTCTGCTGCTGGGGTAAATCCCAAGCGTTCTCATAGACCTCTCCATTGCTGTTAAACACATCTCTGCTCTCCTCATCTACAGCCCGTGTCACTGCACCACAGTCTCTGCTGCTGGGGTAAATCACAAGCGTTCTCATAGACCTCTCCATTGCTGTTAAACACATCTCTGCTCTCCTCATCTACAGCCCGTGTCACTGTCACCACAGTCTCTGCTGCTGGGGGTAAATCACAAGCACTCATAGACCTCTCCATTGCTGTTAAAACATCTCTGCTCTCCTCATCTACAGCCCGTGTCACTGCACCACAGTCTCTGCTGCTGGGGTAAATCACAAGCGTTCTCATAGACCTCTCCATTGCTGTTAAACACATCTCTGCTCTCCTCATCTACAGCCCGTGTCACTGTCACCACAGTCTCTGCTGCTGGGGTAAATCACAAGCGTTCTCATAGACCTCTCCATTGCTGTTAAACACATCTCTGCTCTCCTCATCTACAGCCCGTGTCACTGTCACCACAGTCTCTGCTGCTGGGGGTAAATCCCAAGCATTCTCATAGACCTCTTCATTGCTGTTAAACACATCCACATGCCGAGAATGAAGAACACTATTCCGTCTCCTTTCTTTGTTGTGAGTTTGTTTGTGGCGCGTTTACGATGATGTCACGACAGTAGAGGCGGCGCAATTATAACGACGCGTGAATAATCCCGCCCACTCTATAGCGGTACTAAACTGTATGGAAAGCCAAATGGTTCAGAATTCGCCTGGTTTTCACTGCCGTGTGATTATTAAAACGGTGTTTTTATAACGCCGCAAGGCGTTAAATAAGCACGGTTAGGCGATAAGTTAACGGCAGACGCCACCACGCGTTAAAATAACACCAGGCGCCGACCGACGTTAGGTTAACGCCACACGCCACTTAAGATGCAGATTTATTCGCTTATCTACATGGACACACCTGTCATGGCTACGGGGAATCTACGGCAAGTCTGAGCATCCAGTTCGCTACAGCGCGAAGATGGCAAGGAGAGCTTTTGTTTTACAGTGTAAATACACTGTAAATGACTGCACTCGCCTTTACTGTCTGATAATCCGGGGCCTGATGTCTTTCAGTCATCATTAAACAGGTAAAGATTGTGTCTATGTTCTCCAAAAATATTTAGTTAGATACCTGAGTTTTAACGGTTTCTATGTGAATTCTATGTGATATTAGTAAATTTCAATACTATTTAGGGCAGATAGGGTGGATAGTATCTGAACATTTCACTATTAGTTTATTAG
>QVTF01005772.1:0-2500 GCA_003573665.1 Oxygymnocypris stewartii | reverse complement strand
ATTTTTAGACTTTAGCCTGGTTTTTACAGAGAGGGTCCCATATTTGTAGCATTAGATGACAATACATTGTGTGGCTCAAATTTATACATTTTTCTTTTTTGCCAAAAATCATTAGGATATTATTAAGATCATGTTCCATGAAGATATACTGTAAATCTCCTACCGTAAATATATCAAAACTTAATTTTCGATTATTAATATGCAGTGCTAAGAACTTAATTTGAACAACTTTTAAAGATGATTTTATCAATATTTAGATTTTTTTTGCACCCTCAGATTCCAGATTTACAAATATTGTCCAAACCATACATCAATGGAAAGATTATATATTCAGCTTCAGATGATGCATAAATCTCAATTTAAAGAAATGCACCCTAATGACTGGTTTGTGCTCCAGGGCCACATTTTCATTCAAAGACAAACAAGAGTATTTTTCTGACCCCATTGACAGATATTTGTTCTTGAATTAAACATAAATTTGCTTTATTTGGATACATTTTTTTCCCAGAAAACAAGACGTAATATCTTAAGTCGTTTTGAATCTGAACTTATTGTTTAAGAATGTTTAGGCTCGATATTCTACTTTTGAGGTTTGAGCTGCATTACGTTCATTTTCTGGTTTCTAAAAATGACATTACCACAAAAACCTTTAGAAATCATACTTGATCAGAGAGGAGGAATGAAACAAAAACTCTAAATACTTTGTGAATACTCGCTCTTTGAGCTCATTCTGCACTACAACTTTATTTGGTTGAAATTTATATGACGTGTTACTATAAAGTAACAAAGTCATGCAAGCTTTAATTCATTTACAATAATAATAATAATAATTAAAAAAAACATACATTTAAATGACAAAAAATATAGTCATTTCTATTTAAATAAATAAATAAAACAATGCTTAAAATAAAAAAATAATATTAACTACAATAGATAAAATAATTTTAAGAATGCTTTAAATATACATTTTAATTATGTAAATGTGATAAAAAAATAAAAAAAGTAATTTAGTTATTCATGTATCACGTAGTCATAATTGATTTACAATAACATGTTATTGAACTTATTTTGACATTATTTGCAAATCTAAATAAAATGTTATAATAGAATTTAAATAATAATATAATTTAGTTCATTCCCATAAAATTGTGCCAAAACAACACTCCAATGATTTAGGGAAAATTATAAAATAAATATGCAGCAATAATCAACGTGTATTTCATATTGAATATGTATCTGGTTCTATGCAGTTCATCTCTTTCTGATGGACAAGCGCTAACAATGTGTAACATGGATCAATAAAACATATCTTGGGATGCAAATGTACACATTAGAAACGAATGTTAACGATCTGAATTTCCTCTGAATAAATCTCAGTCTTTTCAAACTCCCACATCTCTATTTCCATAGCCGTTTTTCACACAGAATCAATATTTCATGGGCAATTTTCATATGAGAATGACAGGAGATAATAGGGGCCGCTGTGAGAGCAGATAATGGGGGTCATTTCTCTCGCTGAGGGCCGCAGGGTAAATTGTCTCTTTAGACTGAGACGTCTGAGGGTGAAAGCGGCTGGGCTGAATTTACATCAGCCGCACGTCGCTCTATTGTTCACTTCTCTCTTCTACAACAATTCAGCAGAACTTCAGACGAGTGAGCGGCGCTTCTCTAACACATATCACACTAAAACTCACTATCTGCTGAAGCTCTGATCAAACACACACATACACGCATACACGCACACACGCACGTACGCACACCACACCACACATCACACTAAAACTCACTATCTGCTGAAGCTCTGATCAAACACACACACAAACACATACACGCACGCACGCACGCACGCACGCACACCACACATATCACACTAAAACTCACTATCTGCTGAAGCTCTGATCACACGCACACACATACACATACACGCACGCACGCACGCACACCACACCACACACTAAAACTCACTATCTGCTGAAGCTCTGATCAAACACACACACATACACATACACGCACGCACGCACACCACACCACACATCACACTAAAACTCACTATCTGCTGAAGCTCTGATCAACACACACACATACACATACACGCACGCACGCACACCACACCACACATCACACTAAAACTCACTATCTGCTGAAGCTCTGATCAAACACACACACATACACATACACGCACGCACGCACACCACACCACACATCACACTAAAACTCACTATCTGCTGAAGCTCTGATCAAACACACACACATACACATACACGCACGCACGCACACACACACACCACACATATCACACTAAAACTCACTATCTGCTGAAGCTCTGATCAAACACACACATACACGCATACACGCACGCACGCACGCACGTACGCACGTACGCACACCACACCACACATCACACTAAAACTCACTATCTGCTGAAGCTCTGATCAAACACACACACAAACACATACACGCACGCACGCACACACACCACACACACACACATCACACTAAA
>QVTF01005771.1:2500-28395 GCA_003573665.1 Oxygymnocypris stewartii | reverse complement strand
ATCATCATCATCATCATCATCTTCAGCGGTGCTGTGAGAGATGTTCATGATCGTCTGTAGCTCTCACGCATCATCATCATCATCTTCATCATCTTCAGCGGTGCTGTGAGAGATGCTCATGATCGTCTGTAGCTCTCACGCATCATCATCATCATCATCATCATCATCTTCAGCGGTGCTGTGAGAGATGTTCATGATCGTCTGTAGCTCTCACGCATCATCATCATCATCATCTTCATCATCTTCAGCGGTGCTGTGAGAGATGTTCATGATCATCTGTAGCTCTCACGCATCATCATCATCTTCATCTTCATCATCTTCAGCGGTGCTGTGAGAGATGTTCTTGATCGTCTGTAGCTCTCACGCATCATCATCATCATCATCTTCATCATCTTCAGCGGTGCTGTGAGAGATGTTCTTGATCGTCTGTAGCTCTCACTCATCATCATCATCATCTTCATCTTCATCATCTTCAGCGGTGCTGTGAGAGATGCTCATGATCGTCTGTAGCTCTCACGCATCATCTTCATCATCTTCAGCGGTGCTGTGAGAGATGTTCATGATCGTCTGTAGCTCTCACTCATCATCATCATCATCTTCATCATCTTCAGCGGTGCTGTGAGAGATGTTCATGATCGTCTGTAGCTCTCACTCATCATCATCATCTTCATCTTCATCATCTTCAGCGGTGCTGTGAGAGGTGTTCATGATCGTCTGTAGCTCTCACGCATCATCATCATCATCATCTTCATCTTCATCATCTTCAGCGGTGCTGTGAGAGGTGTTCATGATCGTCTGTAGCTCTCACGCATCATCATCATCTTCATCATCTTCATCATCTTCAGCGGTGCTGTGAGAGATGTTCATGATCGTCTGTAGCTCTCACTCATCATCATCTTCATCATCTTCATCATCTTCAGCGGTGCTGTGAGAGGTGTTCATGATCGTCTGTAGCTCTCACGCATGTGCAGATGTTTATGACAGATCATCTGTCAGTTTTGTTATTGAAGGGATGTTTATTGGCGTCTCGCTGCATGGATTTTGAGGTTTTATGATGTTTGTGCTCCTGTGTGAATCAGGGTTATTATATTTAATTAATCCTTTAAAAAGTATAAAATATTATTTAACTGAATATAAAAAACTTTTTTATTTCAGCTACTTGCCAGGGCAACATTTCTCATTTTCATTTAGTTTAAAATAATAAAATAAGAACAACTAAAAATAAAAAACAACACAGTCTTGCACTCTATTAATTTACTAACGGCTTGTTTATTAAAATAAAAGACTAACACTAGCTTGCTATACTCTTTTTCTATTCTATCCGTTTCTTTTTATGACATAATAAAACACTTGCTAGTGTGCTGTGTTAAGCTAGCTGAGACTTGATCATTTCTCTTTTGCTGGTTTGATCGCTTCTATTGTCCTCAGGTGGCTTTGGATAAAAGCGTCTGCTAAATGACTGAATGCAAATGTAGTGGTTCATTACTCCTGAATATGTCTTTCTTTAATGTGAAATGATTTTGTGAAACCTTCATTGGAAACAATCTTCCCTCAGAAATTGCTCATCAATTTCACAAATAATTATGAAGAAATGGCAAGCAGCGCACTGCATTAAACATTCTGAAGTATAAAAGACTAAAGAGGTGTTTTCTTGTACAACATACTTAAAACTTGTTTTATTTTCAACTTTATTCAAAAATAGCATGCAGTATAGTATGATAAACATTTAAATTGTAAACTATAGATTCTACACATTAACTTTTTTAATTAAACAAGTGACTCGTATTTATTGTAGAGCAAAATTAATACACTTTAGCAGTTTTATTCTGAATTGTGTGAAAAAAATCTAAAGTTTTGGCAATAAAGACAGGTTTAAAATAACCTTGTAGCACATCGCATGATGAATACAGTATACAGAGTGCTCTAATTTTATTCTGCACATTTTGTCCGTACATACAGAAAATTAGCATATTGTGCACATTATACATACTGCATACTTTAGAGTTAATATGCATGCTAATAATATGCGTGATATGCATCACAATTACAACTAACCTGAGTTTCTTATGAACTAGCCCTTCTACAACTCTTTTTCTCAATGTTTCACTCCTAAAACTTTCTGCTTGTATGATTTTTTTTCCTCTAGTGTGTCCGTGAGGAAGGATTTGAGGATTTGATCTGTGAAGAGGGTCGTCTAAACGATTTACTCTCTAATTAAACCTTCATCTCTCCTGGATAACAGGCCGCTGCTGACGGGCTTTAATCCAAAGTGTGTGTGTGTGCGTGCGTGCGTGCGTGAGAGTGTGCGCGTGTGGAGTGTGGTGCGTGCGTGCGTGCGTGCGTGAGGGTGTGCGTGTGCGTGTGCGCGTGTGCGTGTGTGCCTGTGTGAGTGCGTGCGAGTGTGTGTGTGTGTGTGTGTGTGTGTGTGTGTGTGGGGGGTGGGTGTGGGTGTGTGGTGTGTGTGTGTGTGTGTACTCATTTAATCTGCCATGAAATTTTAATTAACACCGGTGTGACCCTTATCTGCTGATACAGCCCTGAGAATGAAGGTGTGACGGAAATAAAGGACGAGTGAGGGATTGTGGGAAAGAGCGATCGCTCATAACTCATTAATCAGGTTTGCAGGTTTCAACTCGGCTCGCGCTGATGGATGAGGTCAGGAGAAATGGGGAACGCTAAAGAGGAAAGTGAAGGGTTTAATACAAGATTATTCCTGAGGGCCTTCAGGTGTTTCTCAAACACTGGTGGTGTGAAAATGAAAAACACATTTAGTTTATCTCGTTTTCTTTTCCTATCTTTGAAAAGTGCAGTGGAATGGATTCGGATGGGTCTTGGTCTTCCTGAATGTAGGTAACAAAGATTGACTACATGATCCGCTCATGGATCTGAAGCAGGATTCTCCAAAGTCTTCTTGAGGCTAGACACAACAGCCATCATTAAACATGAAATCAGGTTCTCTACATTTACATATTTAGCAGACGCTTTTATCCAAAGCGACTTACAGTGCATTCAGGTTACACGTGTTTTGTCAGCATGTGTGTTCCCTGGGAATCAAACCCACAAGCTTTGCGCTGCTAACGCAATGCTCTACCACTGAGCCACAGGAACACTCTAGTGGCATCAATGGTTATATGAAGAGCCCTGAGCATCCATGAAACCTTTCAAACACTGAAAAGCTTCTTTTAGGAACTGTTCACTAAAAGGTTCTTTTGGGAACCAAAACTGTTTTTTTCCATGGCATCGCTGCAAAAACACCCTTTTGAACCTTTATTTGAAGAGTGTAGTCAGTCTTTTAGGTTTGATCTATTTGGCTTTTCATGACATGCTGTTCATCTTTAGAGGAAAGAACATCATAAATATGCATTTAAGTGAGGTTTTGTTTTTATAGATTTCAAAGTCTATCATAATAAACATCTTCAAATGTTTTTTTCTCCATTCAGCGGCACACACTTACATTTACATTTACATTTACGCATTTAGCAGACGCTTTTATCCAAAGCGACTTACAGTGCATTCAGGTTATACATTTTTTGTCAGTACATGCGTTCCCTGGGAATCGAACCCACAACCTTTGCGCTGCTAACGCAATGCTCTACCACTGAGCCACAGGAACACGACACTTACACCAAAACGTCATATCTGTATACTCTGAAGGATTTATTGTAGAGTTTGTTCATATGTCATGTGTCTGGTTTTATTTAGGCACTTATCTATTTGGGGTTTCGATTTCAGTTCTAGTACATATCTTTATAAAATGAGTTTGTTTCTCCACATCAGCAGCACATATACATCAAAATTCAGTTTTATTCCAATCTATATTCTGAAGGGGTCTCAATGTATCATTTGCTTGATTTTCAACATCATTTTATTCTCAGCAACATGGTGAAAAAATATTTTTGATTGTCAATAACAATTCTGAACCTGTCTTTATCAAAAGTTCAGAATTCGTTTCGGAAATGTATGCAAGTATGTGCATATTTAATGAGTTATTTTTAGTAATTCTTAAAGTAATCAATCAGTTGGGAGAAGTATGGTGACATCTATTAGTTATTTATATTTACCTACGTGTGTCTTGTCTTAAAGAAATGAAGACATTTCTGAATATAAATGACAAGGAGTTTGTAAGAATGGAATATCATAAATACTTGTATATTTGTATTATTGTATGACAGATGTTTTTGAAGATGTGCTGATCATATCAATGAACATCATCTCGACGTCTGTGCTTCTGAGATTCATGATTGCAGTAATAATCATAATACAATCACACATGATTTACTTATGACTGGTTTAGCTTTTGACGTGCTGTGTATTTTAAACAAGTCTGTCTAAAATACAGCAAAAACTATGATGCATAATCATAGCCGATCAATGATATTTGGCATCACTTCAGATTTGTGCACATTGCTAATACTCATATGCATATTGTGTAGTTAGTGTTTTAATGCTTAATGTATAAAACATCACAATAAGTTCATTAAATATCTTACCTTTGTGGATTTAAAACAAGTCGGATGTTTTACATCATATATTTCTAGAAGATTATATTGTATTATTTGAGTGTTTTGTGTCTTTGGTGAATGCATGTTTTATTGGATTCTCTCAGTGAACTGTGATTGTTTTTCTGGGGTAAATAAGTGGACTAGGTCTGATAGCGTTATGTTATGTGTCTTTGGTGAATGCATGTTTTATGGATTCTCTCAGTGAACTGTGATTGTTTTTCTGGGGTAAATAAGTGGACTAGGTCTGATAGCGTTATGTTATGTGTCTTTGGTGAATGTATGTTTTATTGGATTCTCTCAGTGAACTTTGATTGTTTTTCTGGGGTTAATAAGTGGACTAGGTCTGATAGCGTTATGTTTTGTGTCTTTGGTGAATGTATGTTTTATTGGATTCTCTCAGTGAACTGTGATTGTTTTTCTGGGGTAAATAAGTGGACTAGGTCTGATAGCGTTATGTTATGTGTCTTTGGTGAATGCATGTTTTATTGGATTCTCTCAGTGAACTGTGATTGTTTTTCTGGGGTAAATAAGTGGACTAGGTCTGATAGCGTTATGTTTTGTGTCTTTGGTAAATGCATGTTTTATTGGATTCTCTCAGTGAACTGTGATTGTTTTTCTGGGGTAAATAAGTGGACTAGGTCTGATAGCGTTATGTTTTGTGTCTTTGGTGAATGTATGTTTTATTGGATTCTCTCAGTAAACTGTGATTGTTTTTCTGGGGTAAATAAGTGGACTAGGTCTGATAGCGTTATGTTTGTGTCTTTGGTGAATGCATGTTTTATTGGATTCTCTCAGTGAACTGTGATTTTTTCTGGGGTAAATAAGTGGACTAGGTCTGATAGCGTTATGTTATGTGTCTTTGGTGAATGCATGTTTTATTGGATTCTCTCAGTGAACTGTGATTGTTTTTCTGGGGTAAATAAGTGGACTAGGTCTGATAGCGTTTGTTTTGTGTCTTTGGTGAATGCATGTTTTATTGGATTCTCTCAGTGAACTGTGATTGTTTTTCTGGGGTAAATAAGTGGACTAGGTCTGATAGCGTTATGTTATGTGTCTTTGGTGAATGTATGTTTTATTGGATTCTCTCAGTGAACTGTGATTGTTTTTCTGGGGTAAATAAGTGGACTAGGTCTGATAGCGTTATGTTATGTGTCTTTGGTGAATGCATGTTTTATTGGATTCACTCAGTGAACTGTGATTGTTTTTCTGGGGTAAATAAGTGGACTAGTGCTGATAGCGTTATGTTTTGTGTCTTTGGTGAATGCATGTTTTATTGGATTCTCTCAGTGAACTGTGATTGTTTTTCTGGGGTAAATAAGTGGACTAGGTCTGATAGCGTTATGTTTTGTGTCTTTGGTGAATGCATGTTTTATTGGATTCTCTCAGTGAACTGTGATTGTTTTTCTGGGGTAAATAAGTGGACTAGGTCTGATAGCGTTATGTTTGTGTCTTTGGTGAATGCATGTTTTATTGGATTCTCTCAGTGAACTGTGATTGTTTTTCTGGGGTAAATAAGTGGACTAGGTCTGATAGCGTTATGTTTTGTGTCTTTGGTGAATGCATGTTTTATTGGATTCTCTCAGTGAACTGTGATTGTTTTTCTGGGGTAAATAAGTGGACTAGGTCTGATAGCGTTATGTTATGTGTCTTTGGTGAATGCATGTTTTATTGGATTCTCTCAGTGAACTGTGATTGTTTTTCTGGGGTAAATAAGTGGACTAGGTCTGATAGTGTTATGTTTTGTGTCTTTGGTGAATGCATGTTTTATTGGATTCTCTCAGTGAACTGTGATTGTTTTTCTGGGGTAAATAAGTGGACTAGGTCTGATAGCGTTATGTTATGTGTCTTTGGTGAATGCATGTTTTATTGGATTCACTCAGTGAACTGTGATTGTTTTTCTGGGGTAAATAAGTGGACTAGGTCTGATAGCGTTATGTTATGTGTCTTTGGTGAATGCATGTTTTATTGGATTCTCTCAGTGAACTGTGATTGTTTTTCTGGGGTAAATAAGTGGACTAGGTCTGATAGTGTTATGTTTGTGTCTTTGGTGAATGCATGTTTTATTGGATTCTCTCAGTGAACTGTGATTGTTTTTCTGGGGTAAATAAGTGGACTAGGTCTGATAGCGTTATGTTTTGTGTCTTTGGTGAATGCATGTTTTATTGGATTCTCTCAGTGAACTGTGATTGTTTTTCTGGGGTAAATAAGTGGACTAGGTCTGATAGCGTTATGTTATGTGTCTTTGGTGAATGCATGTTTTATTGGATTCTCTCAGTGAACTGTGATTGTTTTCTGGGTTAAATAAGTGGACTAGGTCTGATAGCGTTATGTTATGTGTCTTTGGTAAATGCATGTTTTATTGGATTCTCTCAGTGAACTGTGATTGTTTTTCTGGGGTAAATAAGTGGACTAGGTCTGATAGCGTTATGTTATGTGTCTTTGGTGAATGCATGTTTTATTGGATTCTCTCAGTGAACTGTGATTGTTTTTCTGGGGTAAATAAGTGGACTAGGTCTGATAGCGTTATGTTTTGTGTCTTTGGTGAATGTATGTTTTATTGGATTCTCTCAGTGAACTGTGATTGTTTTTCTGGGTTAAATAAGTGGACTAGGTCTGATAGCGTTATGTTATGTGTCTTTGGTGAATGCATGTTTTATTGGATTCTCTCAGTGAACTGTGATTGTTTTTCTGGGGTAAATAAGTGGACTAGGTCTGATAGCGTTATGTTATGTGTCTTTGGTGAATGCATGTTTTATTGGATTCTCTCAGTGAACTGTGATTGTTTTTCTGGGGTAAATAAGTGGACTAGGTCTGATAGCGTTATGTTATGTGTCTTTGGTGAATGTATGTTTTATTGGATTCTCAGTGAACTGTGATTGTTTTTCTGGGGTAAATAAGTGGACTAGGTCTGATAGCGTTATGTTATGTGTCTTTGGTGAATGTATGTTTTATTGGATTCACTCAGTGAACTGTGATTGTTTTTCTGGGGTAAATAAGTGGACTAGGTCTGATAGCGTTATGTTTTGTGTCTTTGGTGAATGCATGTTTTATTGGATTCTCTCAGTGAACTGTGATTGTTTTTCTGGGGTAAATAAGTGGACTAGGTCTGATAGCGTTATGTTATGTGTCTTTGGTGAATGCATGTTTTATTGGATCTCTCAGTGAACTGTGATTGTTTTTCTGGGTTAAATAAGTGGACTAGGTCTGATAGCGTTATGTTATGTGTCTTTGGTGAATGCATGTTTTATTGGATTCTCTCAGTGAACTGTGATTGTTTTTCTGGGGTAAATAAGTGGACTAGGTCTGATAGCGTTATGTTATGTGTCTTTGGTGAATGCATGTTTTATTGGATTCACTCAGTGAACTGTGATTGTTTTTCTGGGGTAAATAAGTGGACTAGGTCTGATAGCGTTATGTTATGTGTCTTTGGTGAATGCATGTTTTATTGGATTCACTCAGTGAACTGTGATTGTTTTTCTGGGGTAAATAAGTGGACTAGGTCTGATAGCGTTATGTTTTGTGTCTTTGGTGAATGCATGTTTTATTGGATTCTCTCAGTGAACTGTGATTGTTTTTCTGGGGTAAATAAGTGGACTAGGTCTGATAGCGTTATGTTATGTGTCTTTGGTGAATGCATGTTTTATTGGATTCACTCAGTGAACTGTGATTGTTTTTCTGGGGTAAATAAGTG
Source organism: Oxygymnocypris stewartii (assembly GCA_003573665.1). Taxonomy (NCBI): domain Eukaryota; kingdom Metazoa; phylum Chordata; class Actinopteri; order Cypriniformes; family Cyprinidae; genus Oxygymnocypris; species Oxygymnocypris stewartii. The sequence goes on along the minus strand of QVTF01005771.1, from coordinate 20,202 downwards.
GACTAGGTCTGATAGCGTATGTTTTGTGTCTTTGGTGAATGCATGTTTTATTGGATTCTCTCAGTGAACTGTGATTGTTTTTCTGGGGTAAATAAGTGGACTAGGTCTGATAGCGTTATGTTTGTGTCTTTGGTGAATGCATGTTTTATTGGATTCTCTCAGTGAACTGTGATTGTTTTTCTGGGGTAAATAAGTGGACTAGTCTGATAGCGTTATGTTATGTGTCTTTGGTGAATGCATGTTTTATTGGATTCTCTCAGTGAACTGTGATTGTTTTTCTGGGGTAAATAAGTGGACTAGGTGCTGATAGCGTTATGTTATGTGTCTTTGGTGAATGCATGTTTTATTGGATTCTCTCAGTGAACTGTGATTGTTTTTCTGGGTTAAATAAGTGGACTAGGTCTGATAGCGTTATGTTATTGTGTCTTTGGTGAATGCATGTTTTATTGGATTCTCTCAGTGAACTGTGATTGTTTTTCTGGGGTAAATAAGTGGACTAGTGCTGATAGCGTTATGTTATGTGTCTTTGGTGAATGCATGTTTTATTGGATTCTCTCAGTGAACTGTGATTGTTTTTCTGGGGTAAATAAGTGGACTAGGTCTGATAGCGTTATGTTATGTGTCTTTGGTGAATGCATGTTTTATTGGATTCACTCAGTGAACTGTGATTGTTTTTCTGGGGTAAATAAGTGGACTAGGTCTGATAGCGTTATGTTATGTGTCTTTGGTGAATGCATGTTTTATTGGATTCTCTCAGTGAACTGTGATTGTTTTTCTGGGGTAAATAAGTGGACTAGGTCTGATAGCGTTATGTTATGTGTCTTTGGTGAATGCATGTTTTATTGGATTCTCTCAGTGAACTGTGATTGTTTTTCTGGGGTAAATAAGTGGACTAGTGCTGATAGCGTTATGTTATGTGTCTTTGGTGAATGCATGTTTTATTGGATTCTCTCAGTGAACTGTGATTGTTTTTCTGGGGTAAATAAGTGGACTAGGTCTGATAGCGTTATGTTTGTGTCTTTGGTGAATGCATGTTTTATTGGATTCTCTCAGTGAACTGTGATTGTTTTTCTGGGGTAAATAAGTGGACTAGGTCTGATAGCGTTATGTTTTGTGTCTTTGGTGAATGCATGTTTTATTGGATTCTCTCAGTGAACTGTGATTGTTTTTCTTGGGGTAAATAAGTGGACTAGGTCTGATAGCGTTATGTTATGTGTCTTTGGTGAATGCATGTTTTATTGGATTCTCTCAGTGAACTGTGATTGTTTTTCTGGGGTAAATAAGTGGACTAGTGCTGATAGCGTTATGTAGTGTCTTTGGTGAATGCATGTTTTATTGGATTCTCAGTGAACTGTGATTGTTTTTCTGGGGTAAATAAGTGGACTAGGTCTGATAGCGTTATGTTTGTGTCTTTGGTGAATGCATGTTTATTGGATTCTCTCAGTGAACTGTGATTGTTTTTCTGGGGTAAATAAGTGGACTAGTGCTGATAGCGTTATGTTATGTGTCTTTGGTGAATGCATGTTTTATTGGATTCACTCAGTGAACTGTGATTGTTTTTCTGGGGTAAATAAGTGGACTAGGTCTGATAGTGTTATGTTATGTGTCTTTGGTGATTGCATGTTTTATTGGATTCTCTCAGTGAACTGTGATTGTTTTTCTGGGGTAAATAAGTGGACTAGGTCTGATAGCGTTATGTTTTGTGTCTTTGGTGATGCATGTTTTATTGGATTCACTCAGTGAACTGTGATTGTTTTTCTGGGGTAAATAAGTGGACTAGGTCTGATAGTGTTATGTTATGTGTCTTTGGTGAATGTATGTTTTATTGGATTCTCTCAGTGAACTGTGATTGTTTTTCTGGGGTAAATAAGTGGACTAGGTCTGATAGCGTTATGTTTTGTGTCTTTGGTGAATGCATGTTTTATTGGATTCTCTCAGTGAACTGTGATTGTTTTTCTGGGGTAAATAAGTGGACTAGGTCTGATAGCGTTATGTTTTGTGTCTTTGGTGAATGCATGTTTTATTGGATTCTCTCAGTGAACTGTGATTGTTTTTCTGGGTAAATAAGTGGACTAGGTCTGATAGCGTTATGTTATGTGTCTTTGGTGAATGCATGTTTTATTGGATTCTCTCAGTGAACTGTGATTGTTTTTCTGGGGTAAATAAGTGGACTAGGTCTGATAGCGTTATGTTTTGTGTCTTTGGTGAATGCATGTTTTATTGGATTCTCTCAGTGAACTGTGATTGTTTTTCTGGGTTAAATAAGTGGACTAGGTCTGATAGCGTTATGTTATGTGTCTTTGGTAAATGCATGTTTTATTGGATTCTCTCAGTGAACTGTGATTGTTTTTCTGGGGTAAATAAGTGGACTAGGTCTGATAGCGTTATGTTTTGTGTCTTTGGTGAATGCATGTTTTATTGGATTCTCTCAGTGAACTGTGATTGTTTTTCTGGGGTAAATAAGTGGACTAGGTCTGATAGCGTTATGTTTTGTGTCTTTGGTGAATGCATGTTTTATTGGATTCTCTCAGTGAACTGTGATTGTTTTTCTGGGGTAAATAAGTGGACTAGGTCTGATAGCGTTATGTTTTGTGTCTTTGGTGAATGCATGTTTTATTGGATTCTCTCAGTGAACTGTGATTGTTTTTCTGGGTAAATAAGTGGACTAGGTCTGATAGCGTTATGTTTGTGTCTTTGGTGAATGCATGTTTTATTGGATTCTCTCAGTGAACTGTGATTGTTTTTCTGGGGTAAATAAGTGGACTAGTGCTGATAGCGTTATGTTATGTGTCTTTGGTGAATGCATGTTTTATTGGATTCTCTCAGTGAACTGTGATTGTTTTTCTGGGGTAAATAAGTGGACTAGGTCTGATAGCGTTATGTTTTGTGTCTTTGGTGAATGCATGTTTTATTGGATTCTCTCAGTGAACTGTGATTGTTTTTCTGGGGTAAATAAGTGGACTAGGTCTGATAGCGTTATGTTTTGTGTCTTTGGTGAATGTATGTTTTATTGGATTCTCTCAGTGAACTGTGATTGTTTTTCTGGGGTAAATAAGTGGACTAGGTCTGATAGCGTTATGTTATGTGTCTTTGGTGAATGCATGTTTTATTGGATTCACTCAGTGAACTGTGATTGTTTTTCTGGGTAAATAAGTGGACTAGGTCTGATAGCGTTATGTTTTGTGTCTTTGGTGAATGCATGTTTTATTGGATTCTCTCAGTGAACTGTGATTGTTTTTCTGGGGTAAATAAGTGGACTAGGTCTGATAGCGTTATGTTTTGTGTCTTTGGTGAATGTATGTTTTATTGGATTCTCTCAGTGAACTGTGATTGTTTTTCTGGGGTAAATAAGTGGACTAGGTCTGATAGCGTTATGTTTTGTGTCTTTGGTGAATGCATGTTTTATTGGATTCTCTCAGTGAACTGTGATTGTTTTTCTGGGGTAAATAAGTGGACTAGGTCTGATAGCGTTATGTTTTGTGTCTTTGGTGAATGCATGTTTTATTGGATTCTCTCAGTGAACTGTGATTGTTTTTCTGGGGTAAATAAGTGGACTAGGTCTGATAGCGTTATGTTTTGTGTCTTTGGTGAATGCATGTTTTATTGGATTCTCTCAGTGAACTGTGATTGTTTTTCTGGGTTAAATAAGTGGACTAGGTCTGATAGCGTTATGTTATGTGTCTTTGGTGAATGCATGTTTTATTGGATTCTCTCAGTGAACTGTGATTGTTTTTCTGGGGTAAATAAGTGGACTAGTGCTGATAGCGTTATGTTATGTGTCTTTGGTGAATGCATGTTTTATTGGATTCTCTCAGTGAACTGTGATTGTTTTTCTGGGGTAAATAAGTGGACTAGGTCTGATAGCGTTATGTTTGTGTCTTTGGTGAATGCATGTTTTATTGGATTCTCTCAGTGAACTGTGATTGTTTTTCTGGGGTAAATAAGTGGACTAGGTCTGATAGCGTTATGTTATGTGTCTTTGGTGAATGCATGTTTTATTGGATTCTCTCAGTGAACTGTGATTGTTTTTCTGGGGTAAATAAGTGGACTAGGTCTGATAGCGTTATGTTTTGTGTCTTTGGTGAATGCATGTTTTATTGGATTCACTCAGTGAACTGTGATTGTTTTTCTGGGGTAAATAAGTGGACTAGGTCTGATAGCGTTATGTTTTGTGTCTTTGGTGAATGCATGTTTTATTGGATTCTCTCAGTGAACTGTGATTGTTTTTCTGGGGTAAATAAGTGGACTAGGTCTGATAGCGTTATGTTATGTGTCTTTGGTGATTGCATGTTTTATTGGATTCTCTCAGTGAACTGTGATTGTTTTTTCTGGGGTAAATAAGTGGACTAGGTCTGATAGCGTTATGTTATGTGTCTTTGGTGAATATGTTTTATTGGATTCACTCAGTGAACTGTGATTTTTTTCTGGGGTAAATAAGTGGACTAGGTCTGATAGCGTTATGTTTTGTGTCTTTGGTGAATGCATGTTTTTATTGGATTCTCTCAGTGAACTGTGATTGTTTTTCTGGGGTAAATAAGTGGACTAGGTCTGATAGCGTTATGTTTTGTGTCTTTGGTGAATGCATGTTTTATTGGATTCTCTCAGTGAACTGTGATTGTTTTTCTGGGGTAAATAAGTGGACTAGGTCTGATAGCGTTATGTTTGTGTCTTTGGTGAATGCATGTTTTATTGGATTCTCTCAGTGAACTGTGATTGTTTTTCTGGGGTAATTAAGTGGACTAGGTCTGATAGCGTTATGTTATGTGTCTTTGGTGAATGCATGTTTTATTGGATTCTCTCAGTGAACTGTGATTGTTTTTCTGGGGTAAATAAGTGGACTAGGTCTGATAGCGTTATGTTATGTGTCTTTGGTGAATGCATGTTTTATTGGATTCTCTCAGTGAACTGTGATTTTTTTCTGGGGTAATTGAGTGGACTAGGTCTGATAGCGTTATGTTATGTGTCTTTGGTGAATGCATGTTTTATTGGATTCTCTCAGTGAACTGTGATTGTTTTTCTGGGGTAATTAAGTGGACTAGGTCTGATAGCGTTATGTTTCGTGTCTTTGGTGAATGTATGTTTTATTGGATTCACTCAGTGAACTGTGATTGTTTTTCTGGGGTAAATAAGTGGACTAGGTCTGATAGCGTTATGTTTTGTGTCTTTGGTGAATGCATGTTTTATTGGATTCTCTCAGTGAACTGTGATTGTTTTTCTGGGGTAAATAAGTGGACTAGGTCTGATAGCGTTATGTTATGTGTCTTTGGTGAATGCATGTTTTATTGGATTCTCTCAGTGAACTGTGATTGTTTTTCTGGGGTAAATAAGTGGACTAGGTCTGATAGCGTTATGTTATGTGTCTTTGGTGAATGCATGTTTTATTGGATTCTCTCAGTGAACTGTGATTGTTTTTCTGGGGTAAATAAGTGGACTAGGTCTGATAGCGTTATGTTTTGTGTCTTTGGTGAATGTATGTTTTATTGGATTCTCTCAGTGAACTGTGATTGTTTTTCTGGGGTAAATAAGTGGACTAGGTCTGATAGCGTTATGTTATGTGTCTGTAGGTTATGGTTTCGTGGACTTTGACTGTCCTGCAGCGGCGCAGAAGGCCGTTTCGTCTCTGAAGGCCACCGGTGTGCAGGCGCAGATGGCAAAGGTAAGACATCTTCATCCCGTCGTCATCCTCACAGCTGTTTAAACTGCATATGACCCAGATGAATATGAGTGAGTGTGCGTAAACTGCTCTTTTCTCCTTTAGAGCAAGTGAATGTCTTTCAGAGATGCAAGAAGAAGTCTCTTCTGGTCACCAAGGCTGCATTTATTGATCAAAAATACAGTAACAATAGTGCACTATTACCATTTCAAATAGCTATGTGAATATCTGTTAAAATGTAATTTATTTTCTGTGATGCACAGCTGTATTTTCATCATCATTACTCCAGTCTTCAGTGTCACATGATCTTCAGAAATCATAATAATATACTGATTTACTGCTCAACAAACATTTCTGATTATTATCAATGTTCAAAACAGTTGCGTTGCCCAATATTTTGATGGAAACTGTGATATATTAATTTTTTTCAGGATTCACAGATTAACAGAAAGTTCAAAAGAACAGCATTTATTTGAAATATAAATATTTAGTAACATTATAACTGCCTTTATTGTCACTTTTGATCATTTCAATGCATCTAAAGTAAAATATTTAACGTTTTGAAGATTCTTTCAAAAGGTTTTTACATTTTCTGGACCTTTCCATAAATATGATACAGACTTTTAAACCGTTGAGCTTTTGAAAATGTTTTTCTGCACATTTGATGTGTTTGAAAACATATATTTTTCATACAGCAGCGTCAGGTTCATGGGTTTGCATGGACTGATATTATAAAGTATAACATGAATGCAGTGTCCCTGGATACAAGAGAGTTGTTTACCGTGTGTCACTGAGATACTATTATAGTTTTTATTCATTATTTTAGTAATTTCGTTTTTTGTTTTGCCATTTTTATTATGATTTTTATTATATATATATTTTTTTGTAGATCAAGTTAAACTAAATGAAAATGAGAAATGTTGCCTTGGCAACTAGTTGAAAGAATGAAGTATGTTTTTGTATTTAATTTGATTTCAGTTCCCTATCGATACTCCACTCGTACTGCGTCTTGTAAAGACGCATATGGGAAAATGCCTTTTTTCTCCTGAACTGAAGTCTTATTTAATCACGCAGTGAAACTGCACGACTATTGGTTCGTGCAGGTGTAGAAAAACGAACCAATGGGTCGGCAGCGGAGCTGCACGAACCTATGGCGACGATACCGCCAATATTCCCGCCGAAACGGGCGGGGCATCTGGCTATATAAGCGGTCGTTTCGCCATAGGATCCTCAGATTTTTTCTCCTTCAGCGACGACGACTTCGTCTACACTGATCCAGAGAAGCCTACTCGCCGTTGACACGCCTCGCAGTAGGACCCAGCGACCTCGATCTGCTCGGCTGATCCGCCTTCAACGCGCCCCAGCATCGCAGCAGTTCCGGTCCCGTTCGCTGCCGCTATCCGGCGATCACGTAAGTTTCTAAAAGAGCAAATCGGCGTTCTAATGCCGCGCCGTTACTGCGGCTCGTGCAGGGGAGACCTGCACGCCGATGACGGTCACAGCGAGTGTGTTTCCTGCCTGGGGAAAGCCCATGCGGATGCCGCGCTCGCTGGTTCTGATTGCTCTCACTGCGAGAGCATCAGTCTCGCCTCTCTGCGCACGCGCATCGCTTTCTTTTCAGAGAGCGATCCCGCCCCTCGCGCCCTCCCGTTTTCTTCCTCTCAGGGACCTGTGAGGAAAAAACAGCGGGGCAGAGGTTTTCAGCGCCTGGTTGAAAGCGAGCTCACGCCGGCTCAGATCCCGCGTGCCTCGTTTTCACCACACAGAGAGATTTCTCCCGTCCTTTTTGTCCAACCTGACCAGCGTCCCTCCGCAAGCGTGAGCGATCTGGTCTCGTTTGGGGGAAGTGACGATGAGCTGGCCGATGACAGCATGTCACTGGTAGCTTCAGATGCTGTGGGGCTCAGTGACTGACCCCGCCCCCTCAGGTTTGCCAGCGCCGCCAAAGCCGGGATGGATGCCGAACTTTTCCGTGTCCTCTCCAAAGCGGTTGAAGAGCTGGGTTTGGAGTGGTCTCCACCAGAGGAGCCCTCTCGCAGCCGTCTGGATGAGTGGTTTCTGCCGGGGCGACGTCAGGCCCCTCAACAACGACATCGCCGTTCTTCCCTGAAGTACACGACGAGCTCACGAGATCTTGGCGCTCTCCTTACTCTGCCCGCCTCCGTACTTCCGCTTCATCTGCCCTCACTACGGTTGACGGCGCTGAAGAAAAGGGATATGAGAGGATGCCTCAACTGGATGAGTCAGTGGCTGCACATCTCTGCCCACCCACTGCCATTGGCTGGAAGGCGAAAGCCAGTCACCCGTCCAAGCCATGCAGGACCACTTCAGCGCTCGCTGGACGCTCCTACGCTTCAGCTGGACAGGCGGCTTCGGCGCTGCACTCTATGGCGGTTCTTCAGGTCTATCAGGCCAAGCTCCTCTCTGCCGTAGACGAGTCTGAGCCTGATCCTGCGACTCTCAGGGAGCTGAGAAGCGCAACAGACCTAGCTTTGCGAGCCACCAAGACTACTGCCCAAGCCATAGGAAGGTCTATGGCCAGCCTGGTAGTGCTCGAGCGCCACCTGTGGCTCACGCTGACGGAGATCAAGGATGCGGACAGGGTCTCCTTCCTCGATGCTCCAATTTCCCCCAGCGGCCTCTTTGGACCTGCGGTGAAAGGATTCGCTGAGCGCTTCACAGAAGCACAGAAGGCGTCACAGGCTATGCGACACTTCCTGCCCAAGCGCTCCAGCCCAGCAGCTGCTCAGAGTCGCCCCAGGACTGCGCCGACTCAGCAATCTGCGAAACCTGCACCTGCCGTTTATGCCCCTCAGCCTGCTAGAACTCAGCAGCCGCGAGGGCGTTCACGCTCAGCCAGACGCAACCCCCCTCCGACGCGCCAGGTCCCCCGACTCAAGATAGCGTTGGACCCTGTGCGCCCGGCGTCCTCCTGATCTGCAGGACAGGAAGAGGAGAGGGTCGAGTCCCGCCACGGCCGGACCGCCCACCAAAAGGCCTCTCATGAGAAACCTCTTGGCACCCCGTTCTTTTCCGGGTGCAGAGGGAATTGTGTCTGTTGCTACAGGGTCCGTACAAGCGACCATGCAACTGTCCGCTGTGATAGCGGAAAAAATAAAACACAAACATTCTCAAAAGGAGAGCAATTTTCCTCTTCCGTCCCTCACGAGTGCCCTGCCCCCGTGCAGCCGGCCACTCGAGTTTATCCAACCCCTTGCCACGCGGGCCGAGGCCTGGCAGGCCATCCCCGGAGTGTCAGAGTGGGTGATGGGGATAATAAAACGAGGTTATTCACTCCAATTCGCTCGAGACCCCCGCGCTTCAGCGGCGTGGTCTCCACCTCGGTGCAGGGCGAGAACGCTCGCGTTCTGCGCTCAGAGGTGATGACGCTGCTGGAAAAAGGAGCCATAGAAATGGTTCCTCCAGCTTTGAGCGAGTCAGGCTTTTACAGCCGTTACATCCTCGTCCCCAAAAATGATGGCGGCCTCCGGCCCATCCTCGATCTCAGACGCCTGAATCACGCCCTCATGAGACGGCCGTTCAGGATGATCACGCTGAAGCAGATCCTCTCGCAGATTTGCACAGAGGACTAGTTCTGTTCTCTGGACCTGAAAGACGCATACTTTCACATCCAGATAGCCCCCCATCACAGACGATTCTTGAGATTCGCCTTCGAGGGAGTGGCTTACCAGTACACGGTCCTACCCTTTGGGCTGTCTCTGGCCCCCCGTACTTTTACGAAGTGCATGGACGCGGCTCTTTCCCCTCTGAGACAGATGGGAATCCGCATTCTCAACTACCTCGACGACTGGCTCATTCTGGCCCAGTCAGAGGTGGAACTACTTTCACACAGAACCCTCATCCTCAGCCACTTAGAGCGCCTGGGGCTCAGGGTCAATTTCGCCAAAAGCGCACTGTCTCCCAGCCAACGAATATCGTTCCTGGGTACAGTTCTGGACTCAGCTCACATGAGAGCGGGTGATAGCGCTAGAACGCGCTCTGGCCATTCAGAAACTCGCGACCACCTTCAAGAGCGACACTGCTCGCCCACTCAAAGTGTTTCAGAGAATGCTGGGCCTTATGGCCGCAGCATCGCCAGTGTTACAGCTGGGCCTGCTCCGCATGCGCCCCCCTTCAACGCTGGTTGAAACCACGGGTTCCACACAACGCATGGCGTCACGGACGCTTGCATATCAGGGTGAATCAGGCCTGTGTAACAGCCCTGACCCCCTGGAAGAACCCACGGTGGATGGAGAAGGGCGTGGCCATGGGGTTGGTCCACACCAGGAAAGTTGTCACGACAGACGCCTCCAACACAGGTTGGGGGGCGCTGTGCGAAGGCAAACCTACCTTCGGCCATTGGTCGAAGACGGAGAGCGGCTGCCACATCAACTGCTTGGAAATGCTAGCAGTTTGTCGAGCCTGCCAGTTTTTCCTGCCGGACCTAATAGGACGCCATGTGCTGATTCGCTCAGACAACATGTCCGTGGTGTCCTATATAAATCACCAGGGAGGTGTCTCCTCGAAGCGCCTCTTTATTCTGGCAGAGCGCCTTCTGGAATGGGCTCAGCTCAACCTGCGCTCGCTGAGGGCAGCACACCTGCCGGGCAGACTGAGCCAAGGAGCGGATATGTTATCTCGGAGCAATGTCCCCTCAGAGGAGTGGATGCTCCATCCGCAGGTGGTTCAGAAGATCTGGAAGACCTTTGGCAAGGCAGAAGTAGACATTTTCGCCACCAAAGACAACTCTCACTGCCCAACTTATTATTCGAAGGACAGGGACGCGTTGGCCCACGACTGGCCCAACCTCCTCCTTTATGCATTCCCCCCGATCACCCTGCTTCCACAGGTCGTCAGGCGTATCAGGGAACAGGGTCACAAGGTGCTATTGGTGGCCCCCTTGTGGAGGAACCAACCGTGGTTGTCAGAGCTGACTCAGCTACTGACAGCAGCCCCCTGGCCCGTGCCCCTGAGACGGGATCTCCTCTCTCAGGCGAACGGAACAATATGGCACCCTCAACCCGAGCTGTGGGCTCTCTACGTCTGGCCGCTCAATGGGAGCCTACTGGCCTCCCAGAGCGAGTTTTAAACACCATTTCTGAGGCTAGAGCCCCGTCTACGAGACGCCTCTATGCCCTTAAGTGGTCTGTTTTCTCCACTTGGTGCCTCAACCGTGGTGAAAACCCCTCTACCTCTGAGTTAGCGGTGGTTCTGTCCTTTCTGCAGGAACTGCTAGATAAAGGACGTTCTCACTCTACACTCAAGGTGTTCGTAGCAGCTATAGCGGCCTTTCATGCCCCTATAGCGGGCCAGTCGGTAGGCAGAGACAACTCAGTTGTCCGTTTTCTGAAGGGAGTCAGGAGGTTGAATCCACCTCGGCCCCTTACTGTCCCTACATGGGATCCGCCCACTGTACTGAGGGCCTTGAAAGGCCCTCCCTTTGAGCCGCTACAGTCTACGGACCTCCGGTCACTTTCGCTGAAAACTGCTCTGCTACTAGCACTAGCGTCGGTTAAGCGAGTTGGAGACCTGCAGGCGCTCTCTACTAGCCCTGCCTGCCTGGAATTCGGGCCTAACGACTCCAAGGTCGTCCTGAAACCAAGGCATGGTTACGTACCTAAGGTACTTTCAACCCCGTTCAGAGCTCAGGTCATCACGCTCTCCGCGCTTCCTCCGTCTGAGGAGGACCGGGAGTTATCTTTGTTATGCCCTGTCAGAGCTCTGAGAATCTACTTTGAGCGTTCCGCCCCTTTTAGGCATACGGAACAGCTCTTTGTTAGCTTCGGTAACCGCACCAAAGGACATCCGGTCACGAAGCAGAGACTCTCTAAGTGGATAGTGGATGCTGTCATGCTGGCATACTCTTCTTTGGGCCTGCAATGCCCCATTGGAGTACGAGCCCATTCGACTAGAGGCATCGCCTCGTCATGGGCGTGGTCTAGCGGTGTATCCATTACAGAGATTTGTACGGCGGCTGGCTGGGCCACTCCATCCACATTTGCTAGGTTTTATAACCTGGACATACCGGCCTTACAGGCCAGAGTCCTCTCTGCTTAGATGAGCTTGTACACATACGCTGTGGGAACAATCCTGTCAGAGATTTCTTGACCGCAATGCGCTCAGGCTCTCTGATTGGCACCCTGCATACTCCGGTTAACTGAGTATACAGAAGTGGAACGATTATCCAGGCCGAGCATGACCTCTATGAGTTTAGCTCGCTTTAGCCTGAAGTATACTACTTACTTCCCTATGGGCATTTATGTTTATGGAAGTATATACAGTCGTTCATCTACCCTAGCACGGCGTGATTAAATTCAGTTCCCATATGCGTCTTTACAAGACGCAGTACGAGTGGAGTATCAATAGGGAACGTACTCGGTTACTATCGTAACCTCGGTTCCCTGAGATACGGAACGAGTACTGCGTACTTTGCCGTGCCAGGTAGCTGCACGACTCAGTCGTCGCTTCAGTCGAAGTAAACCTGAGGATCCTATGGCGAAACGACCGCTTATATAGCCAGATGCCCCGCCCGTTTCGGCGGGAATATTGGCGGGTATCGTCGCCATAGGTTCGTGCAGCTCCGCTGCCGACCCATTGGTTCGTTTTTCTACACCTGCACGAACCAATAGTCGTGCAGTTTCACTGCGTGATTAAATAAGACTTCAGTTCAGGAGAAAAAAGGCATTTTCCCATATGCGTCTTTACAAGACGCAGTACTCGTTCCGTATCTCAGGGAACCGAGGTTACGATAGTAACCGAGTACGTTTATGCTCATTATATGAAGCAAATTTTTTGAAAAGCATTAGATTCGAGTGGAGTGATGTGAGTGCCTCCTCTGAGAGCGTAATTAACGTCCTCTCTCTCGTTAGTCTAGTTGGCTTTAGTTTGTGATGGATGTAAACGATGCTGAATCTGCCGTGTGTAAACACAGTCTGGTGATTCTGAGACTGTTTCTGTCTCGTATTTGGCTCAAACTGTGCTTGAGCTGTAATTAGACCGGCGAGGCAGGGGAACCATCCCATAATGCATCTGTCTCCTCTGTTTGCCCTTCAGAACTCAGCGTCTGCTTCTGAGCCAGATGACATCAGGGGGAAAGAAAACTTTTGGGGAATTGAAGAAAGTTATTAACTTTGAAAGATAGTGTATTTTCTTTAGAGAAATGCACACTGATATGTCTAGGGCCTATGAAATCACTCTTATTTTTACACAAAATTATTTTCCATTTTTATTTCTAGACCTTTACTAGTAAAAACATTTTTGTATGTAAAAAGCATACCTAATGTATTGAAATTATAAAACTTAAAATAAAAATGTCATTTTTAGGGCCAAATGTCCCCTAAATTTGATTTTATCCCTAATTCCATTTAATATTTTCCAAGTTCAGTTTTTGTGTTAATTTTGTTATATTTGTATATATATATATATCTTTCTGGATTCTTTTTTTTCATTTTTCTGAACTCTGTTTTAATAGTTTATTGAAAACTTGAACTCAATTTATATACACGTTTAATAAAATGACATTTTAGGGCCCTGTGAAAGAATTTGATTATTTTCTCAAATTCCATTTTATTTTATTATACTGTATATAAATATATTTCTTTTTTTGTATTTACCAAATGTTTTGTTTTAATTTTTCTGGATTCCATTTTAATGGTTAAATGAAATTTGTATTAATCAAAAAGCATGACTGATCAATTAAATTAATCAAAAACATGTATTTATTTATTTATTACAATAATATGATTTATTTACTTTTATTCTGTCATGTAATCAAATGATGGCATAAAACGTTATCGATTGATTGAATCTTTAAATCAAATGAAAATTTCTGTACAACTTTACTGTTATTAGAACATGGAAGAAACAAAAAATATAACTTTATTCCTTAAAAAAAATAAGTTTAAATAATTATTGTATTATTAGTAGTAGTTCGATTGTATTACATTTTACTGTACCATAGTAATATATTTCTTGGAGGTTAACTGAAGTTTAGATAAGAATGATAAATCATTCATGAGAAATATCAATAGAGTCTGTTCTGATTTCATCTAGTCTTTTTCTGCACTCTTCTCAGGTGTGACTCAGTCGCTTCACTAATCATATGATAATGAGATGCTAATCAAATGTAAATGTCCTCGATCACCTGGTGGTTCATTAGGCCTGTAGCTGTGCTGTTTTTCATAGGAATAGAGATTTGTGTGAATTATGCATCACTGTAAACAATCACCAAGTAGCGTGAATTTCTTAACCATAACTGTACTGGAGTATTTGCATTGATTATAAAGCTGAGACACTTATCGTTCCTCATACAAGTGATTAGTGAATCTCAGTAGTAAAGACTCTGCCAGACAGTACAGATATAGTGTGCTTCGTCTGCATTCCTCTCTAATTAACTGTTGCTGTCTGACTTTAATTAGAGTAACTACAGCAGCAAGGGCTTCTGGGTATCTGAGAGTGAAAGATGTAGAGGTTTCTAAAGATGCTGTTTACAGAAGCGTCTCTTCATGAGAAGAGCTCGGAGAGTTTAACAGAGAGAGAGAACGAGAGGAAATGAAACGAGGAGAGATGTGATTGAGCGTTTAAACTCGTGTTAACCTCTGATTAGAGTAGATGCTCTCATGCTCAGATCTATTATTACATTACGTCATATTCAACAACAGACACACAGACATACTAATCTGAGCATCTAAAAGCCCATGTGTGTGGAGACCGAGTGTGTGTTTACACAACAGGATGAACGCACGCACGCACGCACTCACTCACACACGCACGCACGCACACTCGCTCACTCACTCACTCACTCACTCACTCACTCACTCACTCACTCACTCACTCTCTCTCACACACTCACTCACACACACACACTCACTCACTCTCTCTCACACACACACACACACACACACACACACACACACACTCTCACACACACACACTCACTCACTCACTCACTCACTCTTTAGTAATTTAGTGTATAATGCAGAATGTCACTGAATGTATCTGTAAGTAACCTGCCGGATCTGTGTGTGTTTGTCTGTAGCAGCAGGAGCAGGACCCCACTAACCTGTACCTGTCGAATCTGCCCGTCTCTGTGGAGGACCAGGAGCTGGAGACGCTGCTCAGACCCTTCGGACACGTGATCTCCACACGGATCTTACGGGATGCCAGCGGCGCGAGCAGAGGTGTTGGCTTCGCCAGGTGTGTGTGTGTGCGTGTGTGCGTGCGTGCGTGTGCGTGTTCACATATCAAGTGTTTAACAGATGTATTTATTCTGTGCTAATGAGGGTCAACAACAGCCTCTTCATTTCAACAGCTGCAGCTTATGATTGTTATGAACAATTAATATTCCGAGCCTCAGGACACAATGTTTTTGAGCAGACATGTTCATTTTCTGGATTTTATAAAGACTGCATAATAAAACTTGTGTGAATTTATAGTAATGAGTATGTTGTAAAATTGAAAACATATGCAGATTTAAATAACAATTGGATGTATAGATTTATTTATATATTATTATATTATATTATAACAGTTACCTCTCTGTGCTAATTTAGAATTTGTATTATTTTTCCAAATGTATTATTATTAATGGTGCTTGCCATATATGGCAAGGCAACATTAGTGTTATTCGCCATTTCCAAATTCCACTTTTTTTTCGGTGCGCTACTCCTCCCGCAGTTTTT
This sequence comes from Oxygymnocypris stewartii, assembly GCA_003573665.1. Classification (NCBI taxonomy): domain Eukaryota; kingdom Metazoa; phylum Chordata; class Actinopteri; order Cypriniformes; family Cyprinidae; genus Oxygymnocypris; species Oxygymnocypris stewartii. The sequence goes on along the minus strand of QVTF01005771.1, from coordinate 4,869 downwards.
GTCACAGAGCCATGAATGAGGTGTCAAAACGTGCGGCCTAATCGGGAATGGTGTGCTATGACTTTTATAAGCTATCGGGGGTACGATGTTCGCCCCAGGGGCGAAATAGCGGCCAAAAAAAACGCATAGACTTAACATTGCGAAAAACTTTGACGCCTCGTAGCTCAGAGAGTGGATTTCACAGAAATGTGAAATTTGCCACATTTGAAGAGGCTGGCAGGCTCTGTAAGACCATACCTCAAAATGGGGTAAAAGTTGCACCCCTGGGGGCAGGAGCGTCCCAAAGTTGCCCCATTGACTTTCTATGGTGTAGGACGGCCCATGAAATGACCATGAAACCATGAAATGGGCCGTCCTACACCATAGAAACCGCTTTTCAATTGAACATAACTCTGGATCACAGTGTCATAGAGACAAGGGGGCGGGCTCATTTGACTCAGACGACCAATCAGCATCTCAGGATCATTGTGAAGCTATCAAGCCACGCCCCTAGCAACCATTTAGAGCACCTTAGCAACACGTCCCATAGACTTCCATTGAAAGAGATCAAAGGGATATCTCAGGATAGAAGTGTCATAGAAACATGAGGGTGGGCTCGTTTGACTCGGGGCAGCAAGCAGCCAATCCTGAATCACCTCAACACTCACTGGCCACGCCCTAGCAACCATTGTCGAGCGCCTTAGCAACCAAAATTCACAGAGGAATATCTTCCATTCTGAATGTCACAGAGGCGTGGGAGTTGGTTTATATCATTCATACTGACAAGAAGCCTTTGGAGTATCGTGATTGCTAGCTGCCAAGCCACTCCCTAGCAACCAAACAGAGTACCCTAGCAAACCGTTTTGCAAGACCTATATCTCTGCATCAGAACATCGTATAGAGATGGGGGTTGGTTTATACATTCACACTCACTTTGGAGCTTCATGATTGGCAGCTGCCAAGCCACTCCCTAGCAACCAAACAGAGTACCCTAGCAACCGTTTTGCAAGACCAATATCTCTGCATCAGAACATCGTATAGAGATGGGGGTTGGCTCTTTTGACTCATGCTAGCAAACAGGACTTGCTACATGCTACACATGCTAGCAGTGAATAGCTACATGCTAATAGCGCTTAGCTAAGTGCTAAATCATGCCAATAAAATGCTACAAACTCCATAGTAACCATCTGTGACAACTACCAACCACCTAGTAACACCATAGCAACCACCCAGAACACCCTAGCAACCACCCAGAACACCCTAGCAACCACCTAGCAACACCCTAGCAACCACCCAGAACACCCTAGCAACCGCCTAGCAACCACCCAGAACACCCTAGCAACCACCCAGAACACCCTAGCAACCACCTAGCAACCGCCTAGCAACCACCCAGAACACCCTAGCAACCGCCTAGCAACCGCCTAGCCAACGCCCTAGCAACCACCCAGAACACCCTAGCAACCACCTAGCAACCACCCGGAACACCCTAGCAACCACCTAGCAACACCCTAGCAACCACCCAGAACACCCTAGCAACCACCTAGCAACCGCCTAGCAACCACCCAGAACACCCTAGCAACCGCCTAGCAACCGCCTAGCAATGCCCTAGCAACCACCTAGCAACGCCCTAGCAACCACCCAGACACACCCTAGCAACCACCTAGCAACCATCCAGAATACCCTAGCAACCGCATAACAACACCCTAGCAACCACCCAGAATACCCTAGCAAACCGCCTAGCAACCACCCGGAACACCCTAGCAATCACCTAGCAACACCCTAGCAACCACCTAGAAACACCCTAGCAACCACCTAGCAACCACCCAGAACACCCTAGCAACCGCCTAGCAACGCCCTAGCAACCACCTAGCAACCACCCAGAACACCCTAGCAACCGCATAACACCACCCTAGCAACCACCCAGAATACCCTAGCAACCACCTAGCAACCCCCTAGCAACCACCCAGAACACCCCTAGCAACCGCCTAGCAACCACCTAGCAACGCCCTAGCAACCACCCAGAAACCCCTAGCAACCACCTAGCAACCATCCAGAATACCCTAGCAACCGCATAACAACACCCTAGCAACCACCCAGAATACCCTAGCAACCGCCTAGCAACCACCCAGAACACCCTAGCAACCGCCTAGCAACCACCCAGAACACCCTAGCAAACCGCCCTAGCAACGCCCTAGCAACCACCTAGCAACCACCCAGAAACACCCTAGCAACCACCTAGCAACCACCCAGAACACCCTAGCAACCGCATAACAACACCCTAGCAACCACCCGGAACACCCTAGCAACCACCTAGCAACACCCTAGCAACCACCCAGAACACCCTAGCAACCGCCTAGCAACCACCCAGAACACCCTAGCAACCGCCTAGC
>QVTF01005770.1:0-28430 GCA_003573665.1 Oxygymnocypris stewartii | reverse complement strand
GACAAGACTAATAAAATAGATATTAGGCTAAACCTTCATTTTTTTCCTATTGTGTTGTAGGCTGAATGTTAGCAAAACAAATTATATCCTGACAAAACAAATTATAATATGGATTACAATTTTTGTATAACTTTTTTCCTCTCTGTGAAACTTTATTCCGTGTTGGCAGCAAAATGTTATTGACATTTATCAGTCAATAAATTCAAGACTCTTGACAAGACGAATAAAATAAATACACTTTTGTGCAGACTACACTTTTATTTGTTAGCCTATCTCTCTTTCTTTCAGCAGAAATGTGAACAAACAGAATATATCGCGGGAGCGGAATAAAACCTAAAATAGTCCCGCGCAGACCTCTACATCACAGATCAGATTTAATTTATCACGTGAAAGAGATAACTGACACAGACAAGAAGAGTGAGGTGACACAGACAAGAAGAGTGAGGTGAACAGACAAGAAGAGTGAGGTGACACAGACAAGAAGAGTGAGGTGACACAGACAAGAAGAGTGAGGTGACACAGACAAGAAGAGTGAGGTGACACAGACAAGAAGAGTGAGGTGACACAGACAAGAAGAGTGAGGTGACACAGACAAGAAGAGTGAGGTGACACAGACAAGAAGAGTGAGGTGACACAGACAAGAAGAGTGAGGTGACACAGACAAGAAGAGTGAGGTGACACAGACAAGAAGAGTGAGGTGACACAGACAAGAAGAGTGAGGTGACACAGACAAGAAGAGTGAGGTGACACTGACAAGAAGAGTGAGGTGACACAGACAAGAAGAGTGAGGTGACACAGACAAGAAGAGTGAGGTGAAACAGACAAGAAGAGTGAGGTGACACAGACAAGAAGAGTGAGGTGACAGACAAGAAGAGTGAGGTGACACAGACAAGAAGAGTGAGGAGACACTGACAAGAAGAGTGAGGTGACACAGACAAGAAGAGTGAGGTGACACAGACAAGAAGAGTGAGGTGACACAGACAAGAAGAGTGAGGTGACACAGACAAGAAGAGTGAGGTGACACAGACAAGAAGAGTGAGGTGACACAGACAAGAAGAGTGAGGTGACACAGACAAGAAGAGTGAGGTGACAGACAAGAGTGAGGTGACACAGACACCACGATGCGGAAGAGTTTCAAAACCAAATGTAAAAGCGCCCGTTTTAAACTGTTGACTTCTGAGTCTGACATTAATCTAGGTCAAGGAGAAAACTCACCGAGATCTACACAAGTGAAAAGTAAATAAATGATAAAATACACATTAAATAAATAATTAAAAAGGCTTGTTTTGATGTATCTTAATGTTGCATTAATTTAATAATGATAAATAAAATAGTATTTTATTATTATTCACTATTCACGTCGCTGTATTCAACTATATACTGAGCTGTATTCAAGCAGAAATATGATGTTATAGTGATCGAGAGCACACATACACGGTTCATTTGCGCATCATTTATAACGGACACAGCGCGCGCCTAATGCACGATCATGTCACTGTAATCAGCTTTAGCCTACTTTGATTACAAAACTTGCCCATACAAACTTGTGTGTACTAGTGTGACACTGGCTTCTTTTATCCAGCGAGAGCTGTAGTTTGTGTATCATATACTCATACAGCGGTTTTGAGCCGCCGTTCAGTCTGTATTCACAGCGCCATGAGAACCGTATTTCTCCTCCTAAACACAGAATACGTAGAGAGGTGAATACGATCTATTACCCCTGATCTAAGTGATAATGTTTTAAAAAAACAAACATTCGTTTCTCATTTATTTGGTTCCACAGTATTTGCTGATTTTTATTTTAAACACTGCTTGACGCCGAATTGCTGCTGATATTAAAGTCAAAGTAAAACGCGCACGGCGCTTACAGGCTTATTTAAAACCTAGGAAAAGAGGGAAAACTCAAACAAAATATCAACTTCATTTTAAACTACCGTTTTAGGTTTATAAGCTGTTTAATAGGCTAAAGAGTGAATAATAATGCACTGGATAATGTTAATTCACTGAATAATATTCTCTGAAATATTGAAATAAGCTATAAAAAACAAAACATCGTATTTTATGCATTTCTCAACTGGCATGTTTTATCAGAATTATTCAAATTGTTTTGTCCATTATAGATTATGAAAACTGCTGACAGCGCGGTTTATCTATTTACACAGAACTATACTCAAACTGCGATCGCTTGTGGAGATAAATAATTAATTTCGATAGAGATGTATTTATTTAGATGTTTATTGGCGAAATAATGGTTCTATAGTAAATGTTAATATAATTCAGCGTGTTTCAAACAAGTTAATCTTGTATAAAGTTACATGCGTGGTTAGGGCTGGGCGATATGGCTAAAAACTGTATCACGATATCAGTGTTTCATATCGGTCAATATCGATAATTATTGATATTTTTTATGACCATTTAAAATAAGGACCAGGAGAAAAATATATTACATTTAAACATTTTTATTTTAAACTTAACCTTCCTCTGATCATAATCCCCTCAGTTATTAAGACAGAAATGTCAACACCATGGAAAACTCAAATAATTAAATTGAATAATTAAATAAATAATTAAAATTAAACATAAGTCTAAAGTCACAATGAACATTTAACAATTATCTAAGCGGAGCGGAAGCATGTCTTTGGCTATATGATATGCCACTGCCTCCGTTATATCTTTGTACCGTTTCGATTCTTTGTCATAAGGCACTGATGCAGAGTACCACCTTTCCATGGTGGTCTGCTGCTTGTGCGGTGTTGCAGCTACAGATGTTGATGGTTGAATACGGATGTGCTCCAAAGGGTGAGCGCGGCTAAGGTGGTACATCAGGTTCGTGGTCTTGGCGGGGACGACGGTCTTGCATAATTTGCAGACGACATTGGTCTGACTACGGTCAGACTTATAATATCCAAAAAACTGCCATACTGGCGAACTGACTTTTCCTCTTTTATTTACAATTTCCTCGCTCGCTGCGGCACTCATTTTCTGCTTATGAAAAGGAATCCAGCAGACCAGCACGAGACAACGATATGGCGCATCCAGACATGATACTGTTACATGATTGGCTGTTAGCGTGTCACTCCCTACGTTGCTAGGTTACCAGAGAGCGAGTGCCTTTTTTAATGCAACCAAACTTGCTTCGCAACCTCTGTTTTCTTCCGACGAAGAATAAAAAATATCGAACGTTTTATCGAACACATTTTTTATTGATATCGATCACGTGTCTATCGCGATACATATCGTTATCGTTTTATCGCCCAGCCCTATGCGTGGTCATGCTGGAGCATTTCCTGAGTGAACACTGCTCCAGGTGTGTGTGCACATGGATGGGTCAAATGCAGAGAACAAAATTTCACTGCTGGTTATACTCTGTATAATTATGTATGTAAAAAAAAAAAAAAAAAAAATTTCAAAACCGATATTTTTTTTTACAAAACCGATAACCGATAATGGTAAAAATGCTTAAATATCGGGAAAAATATCGGTAAACCGATATATCGGTCGATCTCTAATTATATGCATTAGTTATTGGCATTGACCAGACTTTTGACAGATCTGAACCACTCAATTAAATGTACAGATCTTGTAAAACCACTATAATACTTAGATGAAAGAGTGACTGGGAATACTTTAAGCACTAACCGAACTAGACTCAGATTGTTATGTTATGCTAATGATACTCCCTTCGTTAAAGGCTGATCTATAGCTGCGTGAACATATTTTATCTGGGAGGCGGGGCTTGATGTTGCAGGGGGCGGGGCCACGGTATTAAACAGCCCAAACTCTTATTGATTAATGAATGAAGTATATATATATTTGTGTGCTTTAATTTCTTAAATATTTATATTATTTAAGGGGATTTTACATCGTTGTCATGCCAAAGTTGGTCAGTGCACTTTGGCGAATTCTCTCATCAGAAACAACAAATAATTAATTAATCCTACACCGCAGACAGCTTCACTTCGGTATTATAGTGCTCTAAATAAAGACTGAATTGTATCATTCTTACCATCAGCTTATAATTAAACTTAATGTCTTTATTAAACACGTGAGCGGGTGAATTACAAATTCAGTCTTCGTTAAATATTTTCTGACATAATATGGTAGGCTACTTGCCTAAAACATTATGATTTGCGTGGCTAATAGATTACATTAGGTGGTTTGAGACTAGAGCGCCGTGCTTATGTGATTGTCGGGGGCCATCTTGAGAAGCGAGAAAGCGCTGGAAGACACCTCAGTAATAGTTCGGAGAATAAAATGAATCGCATGAACATTTCACATGAAATTCTGTCAGATGTAGGGACAAATACAGCCGTGCATTTCTGGTCAGTTTAATATAATCAAGTATATTGGGGATGATAAAGGTGCACAATCAAACATTAAAGATGTAAATTAATTCAGTTTATTGATGTGATGCAGCTACTGAACATTTAAAAATACTCACTTATGAGACGAAGCGTGTCTGAAGTGTATTTTTTTACAGAAATGACTTTGATAGAATGGGGGTGTACCACAAGGACCCAGCTTAGGACCACTGTTGTTTTCAATTTTTACACAATTTATATATGGTGTTAAAAAGTGCTAAATGTATGCGGACGATACAGCGGTTTACGCTTCGGCACAAACATCTGTTGAATTGATCGCTTGAGTTGGAGAATATAGAAAAGTGGATTTTAGAAAACAAGTTTATACTAAACATCATTCAGCAAGTTAATGAAGATAAATTATTGTGCATCGCCCTTGATAATTAACTGGCATGGTTAAAGCAGCCTATTGAGAATACAGTGAATATAATGGGAAAGGTGTAGCAAGTAATACATAAATCCATAATATTGGATACAACTTGGTAATGCTACAAAAAAGGAAACTCCAGCTGGTGTAAAATAAGGCAGCGTGGGTACAAATATTAACAATATGCATTTTAATAAAGAAAATGGCTAAGATAGGATGATTTCTGCAATACTGTTATCAACATGGAAGGCTTTTCAGTTTAAAATCCCAGAATAATCAATGTTTTTTAATTAATATGCTACTAGACGAGCAACAGAGGTTAGATGTTTACTCCCAATGCTAAAACTAATTTAGTTAAACGTACGGTAATACAATCAGGGAATCTCTTACCACTGTCATTAATTAGGAAAACAGAGGGTTAATTGAACGAGCGATGTGTTTTATAGCTGGTGTTTTATTCATTAAAAATGGACGATTGTGAAAAACGTAATTAGTTTTTTTAACGTATGGATTTTAAGTGTTGTGTGGACCCCAAAAAGACTAACAATGCTCTTGGGTGTACCTAATGGGGATCTAACTAATTAAAATCCTTCCCATGACGTGAAATACAACACATTGACAAGTCACGCAAACAACTAACCAGGTAAACAGATCAGCGGTCACATGTTTATAACCACCTATCAGTGTTTTTACCTCAAAAGCATCAATATTCTCACGCTGTGGCATTATTTCCTAACGGATGAGATCTATCTATCAGTGCCGTCCAAAGCCATGCATCTTACACTAATTACCATGTATCAGCATGTCTGATAGAAGGAGAGAAGTAATGATTCTAGATGATAAAAAACGATGCTCAGTCAATCAAATCTGCATCATATTCAGTGATTAAACGAGACACTAATGCACGTAGTGGACGAGAGTGCCCTCTCTTTTAAAAGACATGCACAAGTACCTTTCCAGGAATGAAGCAGCAGAGGTTTGAGTCAACGTATTTCATGAAGGTCATGTTGAGCAGCGACAGACGCGTCTCCACCGCCGCCAGTATGTCTGCGTGACGCGCTAATGAGTGGTTCCTCCGCTCCGACTCCCGCCTGAGGACGAACATGCGTTCAGCACATGATTTAAAAGCAGTTTTACTCTGTATTATTGTCTCTAGACTTCAGTTTTGTGATACTACTGTATACATTACAAATATCTGCATGAAACAGAAACAGCAGATGAGCTGAATGAGCAGGTGGTGCTTGTGAACAGCAGCAGAGCTGCGCTTATGAATAATACTTTAATATGCATTCATATAAACTCTACTCCAACTGTATCAGGATTCGTTTAGCATCTAAACTGATTTTAATCATCACGTTTGAATCGAATTTGTGGTTCAGCGTTACATACATCCCTATTTTTACTATAACTCTGATTGGATTTGTCTGAAAGAAGAAAGTCATAAGATGCTTTGAGGAGTTTTCAATTTCGTGTGAAACTGTCCCTTTAAGAGGTAAATAAGGTACAAAAGTGTTCCATTTGAAATGATGCCACTCCTGTGGCAACTTTTGGACTTTTTTTTTACTGTGAGCATCAAGCTGCCAGCCGTGTGGTTCTTTAGTGTTAAGTAACGATGTATTTGAGACGCGCCTCACCTCGGCAGCTGGGCTTTGACCTGTTTCTGGCACAGGCTGTGATAGCGCTCCACCTTCAGGAAGCCTTGATTGAGCATGCGCTGGCAAATCACATCCATGCGTTTACACACCTGCAACACAAGAGAGGAATCAAGTCTGAAGCATAAATCATCAGATCTGAGATCATCAAAGGCTCATTAACTCAGGTCAGTTAACAGCAGCTCAATATACTCTACATCATTCACATCAGTGTTAACTCAGCGGTACGTGACACTGCACTTATTCACAGTCACAAACGTGCATTATTTACATGTGCTTTAAGCCTTACTGGTTAAACGTGCACTTTATCTTTTGAGCTAATACTGTAAAAGCACACAAGGTTTATGTATAGACTCAGTCGGTTATGTCTAAAATGAAAGTAAACAGCTGAGAGAGAAACGGAGGCGTGTCTGTATATTAGACGCGTGCAGCTCTTAAAGGGACAGTACTAAACATGCTTCCAACTGTCATTAAAGAGATAGTTCACCCTAAAATCTCATTTCTGTCATTATTTACTCCCAAACCTGTATTAATGTATTTCATGTGCTGAACACAAAAGATGATATTTTGATATTTCTGGTCCACATTGACTTTAAGAGAATGAATAGACACTGAGGACCAGAAGGTGTTTGCTCTTTATAATAGTGTTTATATTCAGTAGAAGAAAGAAACGCATCGGGTTTAAAACTAAACTTGAGTGAGTAAATGATGGTAGTAATATAAAACACTGACAGAATCACAGACAGATGACTGAAATGTGTTAAAACAACACAATACAAAGAGAAAATAACTCTACTCTTGACAGAAAAAGTTACTTTAATATGAATAAATCTATATAGTGTTTTATTCAGTTACACCTGAAAATAAAGCACTGTTTGTGTTATTTGTATATTATGTGTATTTGTAATGTGTCTCTTTAATAACACAGATATAATATTAAGATAAAGATGTTTAGCTCCGCCCACTTTGGCCTAAATATCCGCCATTATTTTTAATATTTTGTTCCCTTTTAAAGGATTTGTCTTTTTAATAGGGGAAATTAGTTTGGCTGTAATGCTCAAACAAAATAGTAAAACCAACATAACAAAGAATCGTGATAAAATCATTAAAGAAATTGAGATATATTTTTGCCATATCACCCCCCACCCCCCACACACACACACACACACACACACACACACACACACACACACTTTAAGCCAATCATTGTTTACTCTTTCCAAGCAATTGGGCTGTTTTGTTGTAGTTGTTGTTAAAAAAAAAACAAAAAAGGCAAATAAACAATCTCACAATTCTGACATTATTTCTCAAAATTGTGAGTTTTTATCCCACAATTTGGTATTTCACCCCTAATAATTACACTATAAAAGTCGTGATTGTGAGAAATAGCTAGATGATGAAATGTACATCTCGGGGTGCTGTAAAGTGCATGATTAAGAACGCAGCTGGATGAGAAACGCAATCAAATGCAACAGATACAATGAAGTATTTCGTGTAGAGCTCTGCAGAGACGGGGCATGTCTAAACACACCAAGACAGCACTCGAACCCTAGTGAGCTGTCCGTGTCGAGGACGACTGTAATCGTGAATGCTGCTCTAAAACACAGTTATAACTAAACACAACGCGCCGCGGCTTGCGAGCGGAGACGCGTTGTTTTCTCACCAGTCGCAGCAGGCTGATCTCGTCGTAGGTCAGGAAGTTGAGTATGTTCTCGATCGCCACGATCGGGAGTCCCAGCAGCGCGTTGTTCTGGAGCGTCTGCTCCGGCGCCGGAGACGGGATCCGCGGCGACGCGGAGTCCGAATCCAGCGGCGCGACGCCTCCATCAGCGCTCACTACAACAGCCGCCATCTTCTCCGAGCTCGATACCACCGGATGTGACGATACACCGTGCGGGCGGAAGTGGCGTGGTGCGTGTTGACAAAAGGCGACGCTGCGCAGAAAGAGAACAGAGGTGCGTTCCCACCAGACGCGTTAAGAGTGATTTACGCGATAGACATCCTGGCGCGCGGAGTGAGCAGTTCACAACGCTTTGTCTTCGGCCATACAGTGCGTTATCGGTCCCAGCGGGCGCTCGTGATCAGGGTGCTGTGATCCATGAGAGATAACCCGTTCGTTTAGAGACAGCCAGAGTGATCAGAATCAGCACAAATACTGGGCAATATACAGTTTGTGTGCAGGACAATTACTCTCATGAACACAGCCGTCTGTAGGTGACTGTAGGGACGTGAGGAGTCCGTGTAAAGATGCATAGGATTCACAACATGTTAGGATATAAACATGAATATCAAATATCCACAATATGCTGGTTCGCTATGTTTTGAGCTGGTCCTCAATCTGAAAATACAGTCAGATTTAGTATATTATTAATTTTACAAGATAGGTATCAGTAGCTAATACAAGATTAACAAAGTGGTATAAAAATGTGTGTTGGGGGGTATTAAACATATACATTAAGGCTGTGCAATTAATCTAATTAACATGCGGTGATGGAGATGTACTGCTAATCAAGAAACCAGCTTTACTGTCAAGAAGCACATGTTAATTCGATTAATTCCACAGTTTAATATACATATCAGATTTATGCGACACCGCTAATAGTGCTATACGTACTTACGTCACAGTGCATTGAATAATAATACAATAAATCAAAACATATATATTTATTATATACATGTATATGAACCAAGTCCCTGAGAAAGATGAAAAAAACACATAATAACAAAACAGACGAAGTTACCATTTCTATAACATCCACAGTTTACTTATCTGAGGATGTCTTTATATAGCAAGCACTTTATATATCCAGTCCATGCTGAAAGCACTTTTTCCTCATAGACAGCGATTGGTTGGGATATAGGATAAGAATGGATCCCGCTCTGTCACTGTTTCTCGTGGTATACCCCAAGGTTCAGTACTCGGTCCACTTCTGTTTCTCATTTACGTGCTGCCACTGGCTCAGATAATCAGACGTCATTGGTCTCAATTCTCATAGTTACTCAAATCTATTTTACCAAGTTTTTCAACCAAGCTCAGCCCCCCCCCCCCCCCCCATGCTTTGATTCTCAGATTCTTGAATCATGCTTTGTGAAATATTGTTCGTATACATCCCTCACTTCATTTAGCAGATGCTGAAACTATTACCCGTGCTTTTATAACCTCTAGATTGGATTACTGTAACTCCTTATATAGCGGCTTACCTACCAAAGTTATTAATCGCCTCTAAATCTGCACATATCAATCCCATGCTTCACAAACTCAACTGGCTTCCGGTGGCCAAACGTATTCAGTTCAAACTCTTAGTCTTAGTTTATAAGGCCCATAACGGCCTCGCACCTCAATACCCAGTTGAGTTAGTGCAACCATATGTTCCTCAGATCTAGCAATGATAATTAGCTTGTTGTGCCCAAGTACAAACTCTCTACGGTGGGTGCTAGAGCTTTCTGTATTATGGAATAAGCTGCCCCATAATGTTAATGCTGCCTCGTTTCTCCAGACCTCAACTTAAACCTCATCTATTCACTCTGTTCTCTAAATAACTCTTCTACCTCTGTTTCCCCTTTCTTCAACTTCTGTCTGTATGACACAGGACCATTTTCCGATGTTCATGCGAGACCTCTTGTTGTTAACTATCTGTAGTTCCCAGTTGTCAACACTTGATTGTATTGTTTGGTGTATTATGCTTGTATTATTTTGTAAAGTGACCTTGGGTTCTTGAAAGGCGGTATAAAATATAAAACATATTGTTATTATCTTTAGCGTATGCGTCAGTCCTTCCACCGCCAGGATTTCTTTAATGGTCTCAAACCACTGTTTGCAATTCAAAGTGCTGTCTTTAAGCCAAGTCCTAGCCACAAGAAGAATCTTACTATTGGTCGCTTTTAGCCTTTAATATTTCCCACAAGCAAAAGAGGTTCTGGGTTTTCTATATCCAAGCTCTTCAGACAGAACTACATGCATAGATTGGATTTTAGGGTGGCTTTTATTTTAACATAACTACACTTGTGGAAAGGGGGGTTAACATTAACATAAAGCCACCCCGCATACAGGACCTGCATGGTCTCCCTCGAGCGTATCACTCGTGGACAGATAGGGATGCCAACATTTCATTGATCAAAGACTAATCCCCATGTGGTCCTTTACTGATCACAGTTCTCCAATCTTGAGACCTACGTGAACGATCACTCGCTACCACAGACGAACCGGCTTTACCTTGTGAAGAGGGGGAGGGGGGGGGGGGCATTACCATAGTGTGCTCTTATCAAAGTGTGAACGATCACAAATTCCCCTCACTGTTTTGCCATGTGGCTAAATCTTCACATGCATTTACACAAAAACTGACTGAACCTTCCTCATATCCAGTTACAGACTTACTGAGTGCTGTGTGTGTATGCAACATTACCTGTTACAGTTTTTACAAGCATTTTTGCACTAATAACAGAAACTTGATGTCATTTTTCAAAAATCTCGACGCAAAATTTGTACATTATTTGTAACACAGATTTGTAAATCTTTGCATATTGCGTTCGTATCTTTAATGAAGCCTTGCATTTGGTTCAAAAACGACTTTATTATGAAATATCATAGGACAATACTTTAGACCACCCACACACACGATACCCATATCTTCACTGTGTATTTGTTAGTACAATCATTAAATGTGATTCAGGTTTCATTATTTTACTGTAGTACAGACACCGTTGTGTCGCTGAATTACTATAATGTGAAATTTACTGATGAAATAAAATCACAACATGGATTTTCCAAAGGAAAGATTTACACACACACACACATGCACGCACGCACGCACGCACACAAACACACGCATGCACACACGCACTCACACACACACACACGCACACACACACACACACACACACACACACACACACACACACACACACACACACACACACACGCGCACACACACACACACACACACACACACACACTCACACACACACACACACACACACACACACACACACACACACACACACACACACACACACACACACACACATTTTCTTATTTTATGTGGATCCACAAGGCAAGCAACAAAAACAGAATCCAAATACTTAGGGAAGTCAGTTTGCAAAATGACAGGAACACATGGCTAACAAACAATCACAAGTCCTTAGATGTGTGACATTCAACACTCAAGGATAGACAAAACATCTTCATTTCCATATTTGCATACTCCCAATAATGGCTGAAACTGAACAAAATTTAGCAAGTTTATTTGCTTTCTTTTTTTGCAATCCACCCAACTGCAGTCCTTTACACACACACACACACACACACACACACTAGCACACACACAGTCCTTTACACACACACACACACACACACACACTAGCACACACACAGTCCTTTACACACACACACACACTAGCACACACACACACACACACACACACACACACACACACACACATACAAAAACCCATCTCAACAAATTATAATGCTTCATAAGACCAATACAAAAACATTTTTAGTGAATTGTTGGCCTTCTGGAAAGTATGTTCATTTACTGTATATGTAATCAATACTTGGTAGGGGCTCCTTTTGCTTTAATTACTGCCTCAATGCAGCGTGGCATGGAGGTGATCAGTTTGTGGCACTGCTGAGGTGGTATGGCAGCTCAGGTTTATTTGACAGTGGCCTTCAGCTTTCCAAGCCAACAAAGCTTGAGCATGAAAAAGGCAGATTTTGTATTTATTACAAATTTACTACAATTTAATATTTAATTTATATTTATTATTTTACTAAAAATCACACATTAGTGTAAAAAAAAAAAGAAAGACCCGCGAGTTGGTAAAAAATTGAATTCCACTAACAAAATTATTAACCAATCAATGTTGAGAGCATTAATTAAAAAAGAGAAGTAATAATAAAAGTCAAGCGCACCATTTAAACGGAATTTAAACAGTGCACACGATTATTACATAAAAATAAAATATAGTTTTATACTTAAAGTGATATGTTAGTCTGGTGATAAATTTCGTCTCTATCTCTAAGGGATAAGTCCTTTAATAACTAAATATTAAATTGATTAAAAAAAATAATAATTCCCGAAGGCTGAACACGACCACAATATCTCAGTCACGTGACATTTGTTTCTTTTCTCAGCGCTGATAAGAGCAGCCAATAACTTCACAGCTATTGCTGGGCGAATTTTAATGTTACAAACAATAACCTGTGTAATTAATATATTTCAGTTATTAAGCATTTTAGAGTTTAGTGACTTGAAGCGAGGATGTTCACGCCCACTTTCACTGGCGTTCTCTTCATTCATTGCCTGCGGAAGCGGAAGTGACTCGCCTTCCGTCCATCTCAATATAAACACAAGAGCTCACCGCTACACGGAACACAGGTAAGATAAGGTTTATTTGGTGAGCTAAATCTAGTTTGTTGAGTGTTTAGACAGACACCTCGTGATAAAGGTGTCATTGTTGTGCAGTGCAGTCTGTCAGCGGCTCGGTTTAGGTCATTCATATCTGATGAAGAACAGACAGTGTGATGCTGACGTGTTGTGTGTGTGTGTGTGTGTGTGTGTGTGTGTGTGTGTGTGTGTGTGTGTGTGTGTGTGTGTGTGTGTCAGTCAGTCAGTCAGTCAGGATGGAGCTGGCACACAGTCTGCTGCTGAATGAAGAAGCTCTGTCTCACATCACTGAAGCCAAGAGAGCCGTCTTCATCTTCGAGTGGCTCCGCTTTCTGGATAAAGTGCTCATCGCTGCCAACAAGGTAAACATCACATGAGTGTGACGTCACGGGGGGTAAACTTACACTGATGTTTACACTGCTGTTTGTTAACGTCGGCTAGCCGGTGTCCTGACGTTATCCTAGCCGTCAGATCTACTGCGCATGCGCGAATGCATCCACGCAATTACAGCATGTGCATTATTGTAAGGGCAGGTTTAGGGGTGTGGTAGGTGTACACATTAATACTACATAATTTAACAGCTAGGGTTTTTCGCTAACATACACGAGGTTTTGTCACAATTGTTAATGACCTCTGCTGTTTTTGACTGTGTGTGTGGGAGAGAGAGAGTGTGTGTGTGGGAGAGAGAGAGTGTGAGTGTGTGTGTGTGGGAGAGAGAGAGTGTGTGTGTGTGAGTGTTACTGTGTGTTTGTTTGTGTGTGTGTATGTGAGTGTAACTGTGTGTGTATGTGAGTGTAACTGTGTGTGTATGTGAGTGTAACTGTGTGTGTATGTGAGTGTAACTGTGTGTGTGTGTGTGAGTGTAACTGTGTGTGTGTGTGTGAGTGTAACTGTGAGTGTAACTGTGTGTGTGTGTGTGTGTGAGTGTAACTGTGTGTGTGTGAGTGTAACTGTGTGTGAGTGTAACTGTGTGTGTGTGTGTGTGTGTGTGAGTGTAACTGTGTGTGTGTGTGTGAGTGTAACTGTGTGTGTGTGAGTGTAACTGTGTGTGTGTGAGTGTAACTGTGTGTGTGTGTGTGTGTGTGTGTGTGTGTGTGAGTGTAACTGTGTGTGTGTCTGTGTGTGTGTGTAACTGTGTGTGTGTGTGTGTGTGTGAGAGAGTGTAACTGTGTGTGTGTGTGAGAGAGTGTAACTGTGTGTGTGTGTGTGTAACTGTGTGTGTGTGTGTGTGTGTGTGTGTGAGTGTAACTGTGTGTGTGTGTGTGTGTGTGTGTGAGAGAGTGAGAGTGAGTGTGTGTGTGTGTGTGTGTGTGAGAGAGAGTGTATGTGTCTCTCTGTGTGTGTGTGTGTGAGAGAGTGAGAGTGAGTGTGTGTGTGTGAGAGAGAGTGTATGTGTCTCTGTGTGTGTGTGTGTGTGTGTGTGTGTGAGAGTGAGTGTGTGTGTGTGTGAGAGAGAGTGTATGTGTCTCTGTGTGTGTATATGTGTGTGTGTGTGAGTGTTTGTGTGTGTGTGTGTTAGTGTCTTTCAGTGACTGGTACACACACCAGTAAAAGGTGCCCGAGCGGTTATGCATTCACACCTGATTGTTGATTCTGCTTCTGGGAGTATTTTCCTCGGCAGCAGTCGTGGCTGCTGTTATTTAGCGATGCAGCGGTTCTCCAGAGCGTGCATTAGCGGTGTGTGTGTGATGCGGTGTGACTGGAGGCTGTCGGTCTGATGCGTGTCCGCAGGTGGATGTGAAGGAGAAGCAGAAGAAGCTGGTGGAGCAGCTGACGGGTTTGATCAGCAGCTCTCCCGGGCCGCCCACCAGAAAACTGCTGGCCAAGAACCTGGCTGTGCTCTACAGCATCGGAGACACCTTCACCGTCTTCCAGACGCTCGACAAGTGCAACGACATCATCAAGAGCAAAGACGACTCCGCCGCGTATCTGCCCACCAAACTGTGAGTGCACGCCACAGATAACCCAGTTCACTGTTATAGCGCGCTTCACAACCCAGCTAAACGGGTCTCGCTTTACTTTTGGGCTGTTTAATGTCATGAGACGACATCAGGACAAACTCTTAAAGGCACAATATGCACGTTTTCACCACTAGAGGTCGCAACAAAAAAACTCATCTGAATGCCTCTGATTGGCCGTCGCGCGTTCATAAGCTCAACAGACTTGTCTGTGATTGGTTATAATGCGTAGCGCGTAGCGAAATCATGGCAGATCTAAATTTGATTGTGGGTTTAGTTTAACTGTACAGCAGCATTTAATTGAGGATAGTGCGGATATTACGCCAGTGACAAGCCATTAATTAAAACGGAAGTTTACAAATACTTGGGAACTTTTGGGATAACATAACTGCATGAAATATACATATTTTTACATATTGTGCCTTTTTAAGGACTCAGAAAAACGTTTACAATTTCTCTCAAAAGTGCACATAAAGAAGCTTTAATTGAATTAAATGCACGAAGCATTGCTTTATTTAATTTGTGCCACAATTACCTAATCTTTCAAATGTTTTAGTTTCTTTCCACAAGGTGTTATTTGCATTGTTTTAATTTTAGTATAGCATTATAATACCGTGCATATTTTTATTTAACGAAGAAAACCAATGCAGTATAGTTCACGTATTAAAGTGTTTTCAGCTTGTTTATTTACGCGGTTGCTTCAAACAGTGGTTGTGAACATAATTCAATGTAAATTGGGAATAATTATCGCAATTATAATTTCATGGGAATAATCGACAATTATGATTTTTGTCATAATCATGCATCCCCTATGATAGCTAGGTTCAAAGCAGCCGTTTTCCGCGGGGCCTTAAAGTGTGTCGTATTTAGTTTTAAGGACATAAAAAGTACAAGAAAGTCTTAATTATGATTTTAGGAGGTCTTGCGTTTAAGAACCTATACTTGCGATATGGCGATTAAACCTCAACAGGGTTTGATTTTAGTAACTATACAAGTCCGGTGCTGCCGTAAACGGAAAACGGCTGTATTTCTGCCGGCCCGAAAGCGCCCCCTGCTGGCAGACAATGAGTTTTTGGTTTTGTTCAGACCAATGTGAAAACCCACCCATAGGACGATCTTGCGCTATCCAAGTCTAAACGCTCAAATACATTGATAATAATGTTTACGTTAATATAATGATTCATAGTTTTGACTCTTAGTAATGCGTTAAAGGTTGAAATGTGACGAAGACTTGTAAATCATGCTTTTTACACTCATTTCACGGTTTAATATGATACCATAGATATTGCCCGTATGGTATTAATTTGATTCGTGCATGTTTTAAACGTGAGCTTAAACATCCTACATAAACATTGTTTACACAAGAAACACAATGATGAAGTTAGATGGTCAAAAATATGAGCATTGATATTTTTAAATTAATATTTTGAGTGGCTTTTACGGTACTTCATAATATTATGTGCCATTTCGTTAAATTTGCACAAATTTTTTTTTTTTTCGTTAATGGAGTATTTAAAGAGATATGGTATATTAAATATTGAAAATTAGAGCCCCCTGTTGGCTGAACAAATCCTATTTCTATGTTATGATAAAGTGTAACCACTGTATAGCTCTCTGTATGAATGCAGGCTGTCATAATTGCGTTGCTGAATGTTTTAAGGCCATTTGTGACGACCCTGGAGCACAAAACCAGTCATAAGAGTCAATTTTGGGAAATTGAGATTGTATGCATAATCTGAATAATATTTCCGTTGATGTATGGTTTGGACGATATTTGAAAATCTGGAATCTGAGCGTGCAAAAACATCTCAATATTGAGAAAATCATCTTTAAAGTTATTCAAATTAAGTTCTTAGCGTAATCAAAAATTACGTTTTGAGATTTACGGTAGGATTTTTTTTTATATCTTCATGGAACATGATTTAATATTTTGGCATAAAATAAAAATGTTATTTTGTTTTTGATTATTAATATGCATTGCTAAGAACTTCATTTAAACAACTTTAAAGATGATTTTCTCTATGTAGATTTTTTGCACCCTCAGATTCCAGATTTTCAAATATTGTCCAAACCATACATCAATGGAAATATGATTTATTCAGCTTTCAGATGATGCATACATCTCAATTTCACAAAATTGACCCTTATGACTTGTTTTGTGCTCCAGGGTCACATTTTATTAATAAACGTCAGCGTTGACCGCAAGTTTCTGTGTGCAATTATCGATCTCAGTGCGTCAATGAAAGCTGTGCATTAATACGGTGATTAAACTGACTTGTAATTAAATGGTTTGAATGAATACTGCAGTATATACTTAGTGAATACAGCATCCCCTCCCCAATGTCCAAGACATGGCTACGGCCTTGCATCAGCTGCTCACCAATGGATCCTCTGCATTGAGTACGTTGAGGTGTATTGGTGTGTGCTGGAGCGTCAGATGTGTGTGTGTGTGTGTGTTCGCAGGGCAGCGGTGGCGTGTGTCGGGGCGTTTTATGAGCGCATGGGTCGAATGCTGGGCAGCTCTTTTCCTGAAACCATCAATAACCTCCTGAAGGCAATGAAGAGCGCAGAGGGTACCTGCTTATCACTCAAAAACAGTGATTTTACAACACCAGTTTATTTAAAACAAATACTTATATTCATTTAACACCATTATGATAGGTTTCCCACATTGGGTTAAACTGACTTGAAGCCGTTGTGTTTGGCTCAACGCAATATTTTCAATTAACTAGAGCAAAAATATTAATGCTTTAATGCTTGTTCAATTGAGAATAACTGGATTAACTAAGTGCATTTCCCCTTCCCATCATGCTTTGCACAAGACTGGATTAGTAGAGTAAATATTGAAATGCATTTTTTATTAAAATGATACTTTTGGGAGACTTGTTAACATTTAATGCTCTTGTGTGTTTGCATTTAAAATTGGTGTTGGGGGTTATTATCATTGTGGCTGAGGACCTGCTAACATGAATTAAAGTATTATGCCATTTTAAAAAACCATATTTTGGCTAATGCATAACGTTATGTCAATCCAATGCAACATGAGTGTTGAAGGATATCGTATTTTCCAGTTAAATGTTTTATTGTGAGTTCAACAAGTATTACTTTGACTCGGTTACATTTCATTGCATGCATGTGTGTTTTGTATGAGTTGGGGCTGCAGGTGTGTGTGTTTATGTATGTATATATATATATATATATATAGGCCCTCAGTTAAATAATGCATAATGTTGCTGGTTTGTCTCAGTCTCAGGGTCGAGGTGAGATCATGCTCAGTCTGCAGAAAGTGCTCAGCGGCCTCGGTGGCGCGGCGGCCTCCTGCCACAGAGACATCTTCAAGAACGCCCGCTCAATGCTGACCGACAGATCCATGGCGGTGCGCTGTGCCGTCGCAAAGGTGAGCATTCATGAAGCATTTATACTATGAAAGTAATAGAGTCTGAAGAAGTTGTGATCCAAATTTGAGGTTCTCAAAAAATGAGCTTTCCGTGAAATTTTGTTTGTGCGCGGTACCAATCTTCTCCAAGGGCGTCTCCATTTCCATTTATGGTTTTGAGTGATGCTTTTCCTGACTTTTATCAATATTCAGAAAGGATAGCACGGCAGTATTTAATTCCAATTCAACCTCTAAAAAACACATATAAAGACCCTGGAGGTACGTTATAGCATCAAAAAGAGAGAACCTATTATTTTTTATTTATATAATCGAAACAATTTCAGACTTTATTTCTCCAAAAAATAAATTAATGTCATATTTTGAACACTTGACATGAACGTGGAGATTTTAGCTGATGGTTTTATGTATGCTTCACTATTTTAAAGTAAAGGTCAGAACTCGCTCTCCGAGATTATGATGAGTACTCGTCTTAAAAATTAATACATTACGGCTGCTCCGTACAATATTTCAGACATCAGTCACCGAATATGAAAAACTAGTGTCTTTAAGCTTTCAAATGATATCTTGTCAAGATTTTTGGCTTTTGGTTCGGACTTAAGATATTACTGTTTAAAACATGCACTGGCATTTTTGAATACTTAATTGATTAAATTCTCAAAAATCCAGTTATGTTTTCAAAACATCTGATTTATGGAAATAGATCTGTGCATGCAGACTGCCGTCTATGATCTCATCAGTAATAAACGGCAATAATGCAGAGGGAAAAAATAATAACCCACAACCCTTTAGATACTTAAACAACATTTATTTTAAATAAGTGATCAAAAAATGTAATGATAAAAAAGAAAATAAATCTGATTGAAATGTAGCCGTGTGCAGTAATATTAAAGCTGAGAGTGACGCATGGTGATATTGAGTTGATTATGATAATCATAATTGCATTGAATCGTGAAGATTATAAACAAAAAGCATGGAAATGTTGTTTATGTATTGCACAGCAGAATAATTAATTGTGGACAAATGTAACAGTGGCACAATAATTATATATTAGCGTTTCCTGTTATTTATTACTAAATGTAGTTCGGTCTGTTTGTTAAACACTGCTGTGTTATAAAGCAATAAGCCACAAGTGCATATACCTAATATAACTTATGTTTATTTGCTTGCTGGTTTTGTTTTTATTATTATTGTTTTTGCCATGAAAAGAGCACATAGCATTAAACACACGTACTACTACTGTGCATTATACTGTGGTTTTTAGATGTGTTTAAGGCTTTTTACATGCTAATAATAATCATTGTTTTTGTTTTCATGTTCGTTTCGTTGTTTTTTGTGAAAATAAATGAATGTAATGTGTTATATTGTATTATGTTTGTGTATATAATTTTATCTCTAATTTCTGTTCATCTGATTAATGTATGACTACTATATTGTGCAGCTCAGCTGTTTTCAATATTAATATAATAATAAATGTTTCTCAAGCAGCATATTATTACATCACGTGACACTGAAGACTGGAGTAATGATGCTGAAATCACATAAACATATTACAGTTGAATAGATATTCACATAGAAACAGATTGCAAGTAATTGCACTAATATTTGACTGTTTTTGATCAAATGCAGTCTATGAAAACATTAAGAAATACCTCACTGGTGCTAAACTCATGTTGAGTGGATGTGTATTAGAGCTGTGATGATGTGATGTGATTGGTCAGTGTGTGTTAGAGCTGGTCATGTGATGATGTGATGTGATTGGTCAGTGTGTATTAGAGCTGGTCATTGATGATGTGATGTGATTGGTCAGTGTGTGTTAGAGCTGGTCATATGATGATGTTGATGTGATGTGATGGTCAGTGTGTGTTAGAGCTGGTCATGTGATGATGTGATTTGATTGGTCAGTGTGTATTAGAGCTGGTCATGTATGATGATGATGATGTGATATGATTGGTCAGTGTGTGTTGAGCTGGTCATGGTGTTGATGTGATTTGATTGGTCAGTGTGTATTAGAGCTGGTCATGTGATGATGATGATGTGATGTGATTGGTCAGTGTGTGTTAGAGCTGGTCATGTGATGATGTTGATGTGATGTGATTGGTCTGTGTGCAGAGCTGGTCATGTGATGATGTTGTATGTGATGTGATTTGGTCAGTGTGTGTTAGAGCTGGTCATGTGATGATGTTGATGTGATGTGATTGGTCAGTGTGTGTTAGAGCTGTTTATGTGATGATGTTGATGTGATATGATTGGTCAGTGTGTGTTAGAGCTGGTCATGTGATGATGTGATGTGATTGGTCAGTGTTTATTAGAGCTGGTCATGTGATGATGTTGATGTGATGTGATTGGTCAGTGTGTGTTAGAGCTGGTCATGTGATGATGTTGATGTGATGTGATGGTCAGTGTGTGTTAGAGCTGGTCATCTGATGATGTTGATGTGTGATGTGATTGGTCAGTGTGTGTTAGAGCTGTTTATGTGATGATTGATGATGATGGAGTGTGATGTGATTGGTCAGTGTGTGTTAGAGCTGTTTTATGTGATGATGATGATGATGATGTGATGTGATGGTCAGTGTGTGTTAGAGCTGGTCATGTGATGATGATGATGATGTGATGTGATTGGTCAGTGTGTGTTAGAGCTGTTATGTGATGATGATGATTGATGTGGTGTGAATTGGTCAGTGTGTGTTAGAGCTGTTTATGTGATGATGATGATGATGATGTGATGTGATTGGTCAGTGTGTGTTAGAGCTGTCATGTGATGATGTGATTTGATTGGTCAGTGTGTATTAGAGCTGGTCATGTGATGATGATGATGATGTGATATGATTGGTCAGTGTGTGTTAGAGCTGGTCATGTGATGATGATGATGATGATGTGATGTGATGTGATTGGTCAGTGTGTGTTAGAGCTGGTCATGTGTTGATGTGATTTGATTGGTCAGTGTGTATTAGAGCTGGTCATGTGATGATGATGATGTGATGTGATTGGTCAGTGTGTTAGAGCTGGTCATGTGATGATGATGATGTGATGATTGGTCAGTGTGTATTAGAGCTGGTCATGTGTTGATGTGATGTGATTGGTCAGTGTTATTAGAGCTGGTCATGTGATGATGATGATGTGATGTGATTGGTCAGTGTGTGTTAGAGCTGTTTATGTGATGATGATGATGATGATGTGATGTGATTGGTCAGTGTGTGTTAGAGCTGGTCATGTGATGATGTGATTTGATTGGTCAGTGTGTATTAGAGCTGGTCATGTGATGATGATGATGATGATGTGATATGATTGGTCAGTGTGTGTTAGAGCTGGTCATGTGTTGATGTGATTTGATTGGTCAGTGTGTATTAGAGCTGGTCATGATGTGATGATGTGATGTGATTGGTCAGTGTGTATTAGAGCTGGTATGTGATGATGATGATGATGATGATGATATGATTGGTCAGTGTGTGTTAGAGCTGGTCATGTGATGATGATGATGATGATGTGATATGATTGGTCAGTGTGTGTGTTAGAGCTGTATGTGATGATGATGATGATGATGATGTGATGTGATTGGTCAGTGTGTGTTAGAGCTGGTCATGTGATGATGTGATTTGATTGGTCAGTGTGTATTAGAGCTGGTCATGTGATGATGATGATGATGATGTGATATGATTGGTCAGTGTGTGTTAGAGCTGGTCATGTGATGTGATTGATTGGTCAGTGTGTATTAGAGCTGGTCATGTGATGATGATGTGATTGATTGGTCAGTGTGTGTTAGATGTATGTGATGATGATGATGATGATGTGATGTGATTGGTCAGTGTGTATTAGAGCTGTATGTGATGATGATGATGATGATGTGATATGATTGGTCAGTGTGTGTTAGAGCTGGTCATGTGTTGATGTGATTTGATTGGTCAGTGTGTATTAGAGCTGGTCATGTGATGATGATGATGTGATGTGATTGGTCAGTGTGTGTTAGAGCTGGTCATGTGATGATGATGATGTGATATGATTGGTCAGTGTGTATTAGAGCTGGTCATGTGTTGATGTGATGTGATTGGTCAGTGTTTATTAGAGCTGGTCATGTGATGATGTGATGTGATTGGTCAGTGTTTATTAGAGCTGGTCATGTGATGATGATGATGTGATGTGATTGGTCAGTGTGTGTTAGAGCTGCAGAACGAGGCCGTGTTCATCTGGACCACAGAGCTGGAGAATGTGGCCACGCTGTGTTTTAAAGCTCTGGAGGGCTCTACGTACAGCGTGCGTGTGTCTGTATCCACGCTGCTGGGAACCGTCATGGCCACAGCGCTCATGCCCAAACAGGCCACAGGTCAGTTTCAGTAAACCTTTTCATCTACCACGGCTAGGCAGCAAAAAACACAATCATGCAATTTTTTTTTGCAATCTACCATATGCTTATTTGTAACCCTGGACCACAAAAACAAGTCTTAAGGGTCGATGTTTTAGCTGAGATGCAACTATTTGGGAATCTGAGGGTGCAAAAAAAAATCTACATATCGAGAAAATCACCTTTAAACTTAATTTGAAGTCACCTTCAAATTAAGTTCTTAGCCATGCATATTACTAATCAAAAATTCAGTAGGAAATTAACATGGAACATGATCTTTGATATCCTAATGATTTTTGGCATGAAATAAAAATGTATAATTTTGAGCCGTACAATGTATTGTTGGCTATTGCTACAAATATACCTGTGCTGCTTATGACTGCTTTTTCATATTTCCGTATGCAAGGTGTACAGTTTACAACCAGAGCATGCGAAGCAAAGGTGCATCCCATAATTTAATACGCTATCTCATTATTTGATCCGATAGATGGAAGCAAATACATTTGTATAAAAAGTATTATTTATGCGATGTCTGGATGCCACTTGCAAAACTAAACATGCAAAACTCTCAGATCATGCAAGGACAGTGTAGCACGATACTGTATAAATGTTTATTATATGTTTTAAAACACAGCAGGCATGTATACTTCTGGGGCCGGTTGTTCAGAAAGTGTAATCTGGATCAGACTGGTCTGGGTTTGGAAATGTTCAGAGCTAAATTGGATTGGATCACCATGATCCAGATACACACTTTCAGATTTCCAAATCTGGATTATTAATGGTCTACGGAGACCGTAAAGAGACCCTAATGGAGAAAATCCCAATGCTTTGCATTGTATTTACACCAATAACTACGTATGACTTCTCCGTCTCTGATGATTGTGCAAATGATCCCAAAATATTTTTATGTGATATTGACCGCTATTTGGGGAAATATTGCATGTTACAAATATGGTATTTTTTTGACCACTTTTAAAGGTTTACACATTTTTGTCCATTAAATCCACCGTGTTTCTGGGATCAGAATAATCCAAAAGCATCCCGGTCTTACTAAAACATTTAGTACTGGATTTAATCCAGATCGAAACCAAGATTGTATCCGAATTCAGAATGATTTTTTTGCTTTCAAACAACCAATTTTCA
This sequence comes from Oxygymnocypris stewartii, assembly GCA_003573665.1. Taxonomy (NCBI): domain Eukaryota; kingdom Metazoa; phylum Chordata; class Actinopteri; order Cypriniformes; family Cyprinidae; genus Oxygymnocypris; species Oxygymnocypris stewartii. Next base: position 4,830 of record QVTF01005770.1, on the reverse strand, counting down.
ATATTTGATCCAATCCGATGAACTGAATCCGATCAGAACAACTGGCCGTGCTATTCAGCTCGCATCTGCAATCAGATGATCCCAGTTAACTGTAACGACTGTGAGACCAAACGTTAATAGTGCTGCACCGGTATCCCAGTGTTGTGTCTGTGCACTGGTTTGGAGTGATATGTGAGCTGTTGTGTGTCGTCTGCCTGTCAGTCATGCGTCAGAACGTGAATGGCGGGCGACTCTAGAGGAGGTTCTGGAGCTGATGGCCACAGGCTTCCTGCGAGGAGGCTCTGGCTTCCTGAAGAGCGGAGGAGAGATGCTGAAAGGAGCGTCGGTCAGCCGAGAGGTGCGGGTCGGCGTCACTCAGGTGAGACCGGAATCAATCGCTCTGACCTCAGACAAGTGCTGATAAACCATGACTTTCATTAGAGGTCAGATATTACCGATAGCTTGATTGGACCACACGCTGATATGATAGTGCTTTGCTAAAATATTAATATTGATCATCACATTTAATAACTGTTAACCGAAGAAACTAGAAATATATGTGATAGTAATGCAGGGATGCACGGTATTTGATTTTTGACGATATTTTTCCTCTTATTTCATCATACCGATATATTTCCTTTTGTTCGGAAACAACACCAAGTCTCTCCTGTGCATAAATTATAAGCAAGTTATTTAAACTTATTTGTTATCATTAAATGAACCATAAAATGAAGTTATTTTATAATGACAGTACACTGAAGGGTTGAATACAACTATAAACTATATTCAGTCGCTTCGATCGATATTTTCTCCCCCCCAGAAAGATGCAGTTGAAACCTTAACATTTTATTTTAAGATTGAACATTTGTAGATGGTTTAAAGCAAAAGAGTTGTCAGAATTCTGAACAAATATAACATTACATTAGCGTTTAGATTGTCATTTAATATTTATTTTCCATCCATGTAAGCTGTAGCTTTAGACCTTTAAATCAAAACATTGTTACGAACCCCACTTCTGAAATGCTCGTTGTGGAAGGGGTTTAGTAACATAAAAGGACAGGCGAGGCAGAACGTCAATTTATCCATTTATTAACGGTCAAACATCTCGCGAGTCACATTTAATCAGCCAGCAACAGATACAATGAAGAATTAAATCAACTTATAAAGTAAACAAAACATAGATCAACACGCACATACACACATCAAACACAGATCAAATGCACAGGAAGCGCCGCTTTTCACCGGTATGCTTGACCACAAGACCTGCACGAAGCTCGCTGGCTACGTCCATCAATGGAGGCCGGACGAAAGGAGCTTCCGGACAAGTGCGAATCATGCTAATTGAAGAGCGTGGTAGTAACTGTGGCAGGACACGCACTGCAATGGGGAGAGCCACCAACACAACTGCAACTTCCACCTTATATTCGGCCCAGAGGGTCATCACCAAACAAGCCGCAGGTGTGTAGGGGCGGAGCTCAACCTCGGAAGAAAAGAATACACCAAATCAGTACAACGGAGGGGACAAAAAAACATACCAATACCCACAAAATAGGGACAACCAAGCTTTGACCGTAACACTTCTCCCCCTAAAAACAGAAACAGTTTTCTCCTTTTCCACCTTCATCCTTTTGGAAGAATGAGGAAATAAACTGGTTCTGAAAATCAGCGACTCCGTGACAAAGCATCAGCCACCACATTCTCGGATCCTCTTTTATGACGAATTTCCAGATTATATGGCTGCACTATTAACGCCCATCTCATCAAGCGTTGATTATGATTGTACATTTTGGTCAAAAAAAAACTAACGGGTTATGGTCCGTATAGACCGTAACAGGAAACATACTGCCCCAACATATACATCAAAGTGTCGTAAGGCCAGTAAGAGTGCTAAAGTTTCCTTCTCAATGGTCGAATAATTTAAGTGGTGGTGGTTAAATTTGGCAGAAAAGTAGGAAACAGGGTGAGCTACTCCATCAGCACCCTCGTGGAGAAGGACAGCTCCTGCTCCAACAGCACTGGCATTCACCTCTAGCTGGAACACACGGGACACCTCCGGAGCAGAGAGAACAGGAGCACTGCAAAGAAGAGATTTTGCAGACAAAAATGCCTGTTGACAGTCATTAGTCCAACTAAAATCAACTTTCGGACTACAGTCTAGTCAATGGAGCAACAACACTGGAAAAATTCTTGCAGAAACACCGGTAGTATCCCACCATTCCAAGAAATCTACGCAGCTCTCACCTGGTAGTAGGCACCGGAAACTCAAGAACTGCAGCTATTTTCCCGTCCAACGGCCTTACCTGACTGTTTCCCACCTGGTTACCCAGATAGGTAACCGAAGCTTTAGCGAATTCACACTTTCTGAGATTTAACGTGAGGGCAGCAGATAAACGTTGGAACACATCATACAAAGTCAATAAGTGTTCAGCCCATGAAAACGAATTGATGACTATGTCATCTAGATAGACATTACAATTAGGAACATTGCCCAAAACCAGAAAAATCAAGCGCTGAAATGTCGCCGGTGCATTCCGCAAGCCAAATGCCATCCGCGTATACTGGAGGAACGAATCAGGGGTAATGAATGCGGAAATTTCAGAGGCGCGCTCGATTAGAGGCACCTGCCAATAACCTTTTAAGAGATCCAATTTCGTAATATACTTTGCAGCCCCTAGACTATCAATACAGTCGTCGATGCGTGGCAGCGGAAACGCATCCGGCACAGTGAGGGAATTAATCTTTCGAAAATCGGTGCAAAAACGAAAAGACCCATCAGCCTTTGGCACTAAGATGCATGGTGAACTCCATGGGCTGATACTCGGGACAGCAAAGCCATTTTTCAAAAGATAGACCACTTCCCACTTCATTGCCTCTCTCTTACTTAAAGGACAACGATAAGCATGTTGCTTAACTGGTGATGCACTACCAACATTGATATCATGCGCAATGACTGAAGTACCGGGAGGAACGTCATTAAATAAGCTAGGGAAATTCCCCACCAATTTTGTTATAGAGTTTTTCAAACAACCACCATTTAAAACTTCCATAGGCACATTAAATCCATCATCCAGGTCCTCAGTAGGCAAAGCAATGAAATGCACTCTGTTAATTCGGTCACCGAATCACATCCAGAGTCGTTAACCGTGACATCCTTCACCTCAGCACGGCACAAATACGGCTTTAACATATTCACGTGACATAGACGATTTTTTCTTCTCTGTTCAGGAGTATGGATTATATAATCCGTCTCACCTACCTTACTTTTAATCATGTAAGGACCAGAAAACCGTGCAGTAAGGGCTGACCCAGGTATAGGAATTAGAACCAAAACTTTCTATCCTGGCACAAAATTACGTACAACTGCCTTCTGATCAAAACAACGTTTAATTTTCTTCTGCGAGAGAGAAAGAGCTTCCCTAGCCATAGTACACGTTTTACGTAAACGTTCACGAGTATGAGAAACAAGATCAAGGACATTCGTTTTCTCCGAAGAATCGGAACAAAGAAATTCCTCTTTCAACATTTTCAAAGGGCCCCGAACATTATGGCCAAATACTAGTTCTGAAGGGCTGAAACCTAATGAGTCCTGACGCGCTTCAAGCACCGCAAATAAAACAAAAGGAACTCCCTCCTCCCATTCGTTCCCAGTCTCAATACAATATTTACGGAGTGCAGATTATAATGTTTGATGCCAGCGCTCCAAAGCCCTTTGGGATTCAGGGTGGTATGCGCTTGACACAATGTGAGACACTCCCAAAGCTTTTAAAGAGCTACGAAATACATGAGACAGGAAATTTGAGCCCTGATCGGTTTGAACGGTTTTTGGTAACCCAAAAGTTGTAAAAAACTTTGTACGGGCTTTTGTTACAGATTTGGCAGTTATGTTTTTTAAAGGAATTGCTTCTGGGAACCGCGTAGCTACGCACATGATAGTCAACAAATATTGACAACCCGACTTTGCACGAGGGAGCGGACCCACACAATCTACCAGAACGCGTTCAAACGGTTCGCCCACGACAGGTATAGGACCGAGAGGAGCAGCTGGTACTACCTGGTTAGGCTTTCCCCCAACCTGGCAAATGTGGCAGGTCTTACAATACCTGGCAACATCAGATTTTAATCCCGGCCAAAAGAAATGCTAGAGCACCCGATTATAGGTTTTATTAATTCCGAGATGCCCTGACCAAGGATGTTCATGAGCCAAACTCAACACAGGCTGCCGGAATTTTAAAGGAACTACAATTTGTTGCACCACATTCCACTCATCTGCCTGCGCAGTGCTCAGTGTACTACTCCATTTACGCATTAACACTGCCTCTTTCCAATAAAACTGTTGGTTACGTGGGGAGAATGAACTCTTCTAAGCACTCACACGACATTTCTCTAAAGTCGGGTCATTTTTCTGCGCATCAATCAAGGCTTCACGCGAAAGTAACTTATCAGTGACCAGATCAAAACAAACAGGGGGACGAGAAGTAATTTTAACCGTATCCACAGACTCGGGAACTAAATCACGTCCTAAAATGTCTGAGAACATAGAGTCATTCAGACTAGTACTTTCCTGCACATCTTCATTCTATGGCATCAATTACTGCTTTATTTAATCAGAAATGGTCTAAATGTTACTTGTGTATGCCATTTTAATAGTAGGCCAACAGTGCCCCCTACAGATTAAAACTCATTAATGGACGGTCATTAGGACCCGGGGGAGGCTATTACGGTTTACTCTATCACACACCGAACTCATTCTGTACGTGCTTTCACAGATCAAACACAGCGATCCATAACTCTCAATATAATCATCATTCAGACAAGAATTTGCTTTAAGAAGGAGCCACACTGCTGATTTAA